>JBCEWC010007110.1:0-21929 GCA_038996855.1 Solanum aculeatissimum | reverse complement strand
TTTGAATGGATGAATGAGGGTTTGGGGACTCATTTAGGGGTTTAGGAGACCTTAGAATACCAAAAGGGGGCTTAAGGAAATGTTAAATCACGATATTTCCTTTAATAAAATGACACTTTTAACTGGACACAGTGTCTCACATCTGCTACAATGCCGTGAGAGTGCCACACGGTCCGTCCCACCTTCTATCTCACCTCACTTAGCCAATTTTCCAACGCGAACTCTCGGAGGAATTTCTAGAGCACTTGACGAGCCTACACACGGACCGTCTAAGGTTCAATGGGCCGTGTCATGGTCCCGTGATCCCTACCATAGCCATTTAGGCTGGCCAAAACTTGTCCAAGCCACTGTCCCACTTGACGGGACAGTTCAGGGACCGTCCAAGCTCAAACGGACCGTCTAGTGTTCCGTGGCTTAGGACTTTGTTCATGGGGTGGTTCCTGGCCACCCCTAGCTCACTGGACCTCCACATGACACCCCTCACAGACCTTGACAAGTTTCACGGACCGTGGGCCTGTCTTTAGCCACTTTTCTGAGTCTATCTCCAATATCTTTCGAATTTTAGGTAGTCCTACTGTTTGGGCTATAACTTCCTCATCCAAACTCTGAATCGAGTGAAACCAGTTGCGTTGCGAAGCTAACTGTAAGAGATTCAATTTGCTATATAGTAGTATACATGGCTCGACCCATATCAAAAGTTATTACCGTTTAAATTACACTACCGAAATTATCCCTCTAGGCCACCAACTGGACCATTTTACGTTCGCCACTTAAACTCAACCCGTGGCTACCGAAACTTAACCATGAACAGTATTACATCATATAAGGCCAACCATTAGGAGATTTTGGAAATTTACGGGTTCTTACAACATCCACATGAACCCCATACAAATAATGTCGCTAAATGTTTAAACCAAACACCACCGCCGCCAACTCAAGATCATGGGTTGGATAATTTTGCTCATGCACCTTCAACTGTCGAGACGCATAAGCTATCACCTTACCATGTTGCATAATCACACAACCCAAACCAATACGCGATGCATTACAATATACTATAAACCCATCTAACCCATTTGGCAAAGTCAAAATCGGAACCGATGTAAGTCGATCCTTCAAAGTTTAGAAACTCTTTTCACATTTTTTTGGCCACACAAACTTGGCCTTTTTTTGAGTCAACTTGGTCAACGGGGACGGAATGGAAGAAAACCCTTCAAAAAATCTCCTATAATAACTAGCCAAACCAACGAAGCATCAAATATCTGAAGGATTCAACGGTCTAGGCCATTCCTTCACCGCTTCGGTTTTCTTAGGATCAACCTTGATACCATCGTTGGACACCACATGACCAAGAAAAGCAACTTCTCCCAACCAAAACTCACATTTGCTAAACTTGGCATACAATTGCTTCTCCCTCAATGTTTGAAGCACCAACCTCAAGTGATCCATATGCTCCCGCTCACTTCCCGAGTAAATCAAGATATCATCAATGAAGACCACCATAAAATTATCAAGGAATGTTTTGAACACCCGATTCATAAGATCCATAAACACCGTCGGAGCATTGGTCAACCCAAACGACATCACCATAAACTCAAAGTAACCATAACGAGTTCGAACGACCATCTTAGGGATGTCACACTCTCTCACTTTCAACTGGTGATAACCCGAATGAAGATCTATTTTATAGAAGTGGGTAGCTCATTGAAGTTGGTCGAACAAATCATCAATTCTAGGAAATGGGTACCTATTCTTAACGGTTACCTTGTTCCATTGCTGATAGTCAATACACATTCGAAGAGACCCATCCTTCTTTCTCACAAACAACACGGGAGCACCCCAAGGTGAAATACTCGGTCTAATATAACCCTTTTCTAACAAATCTTTCAACTGATCTTTCAATTTCTTCAACTCCGCTTGGGCCATACAATAAGGAGGGATAGAAATAGGTTGAGTATCCGGAAGGAGATCTATACCAAAATCCACTTCTCTATTGGGGAGAAATACCAGGTAAGTCCTCGGGAAACACGTTGAGAAACTCATTAACCATTGGAACCAATTCAAGCTTAGGTGACTCACCCTCCATATCTCTAACCCCCATAATGTGATAAATGTACCCCTTACAAATCATTTTACGGGCTTTGAGGTAGGAAATAAACTGACCCTTAATCACGAAATCACTACCCTTCCACTCCAACACGGGTTCATTCGGAACTTGGAATTTAACTTGCCTAGTTCTACAATCAACCGAGGCATATGATGCATGCAACCAATCTATCCCAAGAATAACATCGAAGTCATACATCTCAAGTTCTACAAGGTCACCGGGGAATACTTTATGCAACACAGAGACAGTACAACCAAGATACACTCTTTGGGCAATAATAGACTCACCTACGAGAGTATACACCGAATAAGGTTCCCTTGGAGTTGCAGGACTCAAGCCGAATTTAACAACCAATAGAGGAATCACAAAAGATAAATTTGCACCCGGATTAAGTAAAGCATAAGAATCAAAATCAAAGATTTTTAACATACCAGTTATGACGTCCGGAGCTTCCTCCACCATCTGGAAGGCATGAAGAGCATAGAACCTGTTGTTCCTAAGAGCATCACCAACCGAAGCCTTCTGTTACCCTTGATCATCGGGAGCCGCTTGATCCTTCTTCATATTCTTTGGACAATTAGAGATCTTACGGTCCAAACTACCATACCCATAGCAAGAACCCATAACTCTCCTACATTCACCCATATGATTACCACCACATTGGCCACAACGGGGAATTTGGAGACCACCCCCAACTTGTGCCTTAGGAGGAGGCACCCTTGGATTAGCAGCCCTCATATTTGAACCTTGGCCTTGATGAAATCGGTCAAGACCACCTCCACTCTTGGAGTTGGAGAACCCACCATCAAATCGGGCCCTTTTAGCTTCATTTACTCTCCTTTCCTTAAGCTTTTCACCCTCAATTTGCTCGGCATAAGTCATAAGTCTTGAGATGTCCATATCTCAAATAAGCATAGTCGTACGACATTCCTTCACCACTAAATCTAAGACACCCGAAATAAGCTTGTGCATTCTTGCCCAAGGGTCAGATACAAGCATGGGAGCATATTTAGAGAGCTTAGTAAATTTGAGAGAATAATCCTTCAGTCATACCACCCTATCGAAGATTGATGAACACAGTCATTTTGGCCTCTCTAAGCTCAAAAGGAAAGAACCGGTCAAGGAAGGCCATTTTGAACTCTTCCCATCCAACCTTGACATCAACCACCCTCTTAACTAGCCACTGGTTGTACCACACCTGGGCCACATCTTTCAATTGATATGCAGCCAACTCAGTCTTCTCCTCAGAACTAACACCCATAATGGTTAACCCTTTTGGTGAGTTCATCAATGAATTCTTAAGCATCCTTGTTCACTTTTGAGCCAAAGAACTCCGTAGGGTTCATTCGGGTGAAATCCCTCACCCTAGAGGTCGAAGTACCAATAGTTGTAGGATTAGCTGGCGGGCTTGATTAGCCACTGATTGGGCTAACATAGACACCATATTCCTAAATTCGTAATGAGAAACTTGCTACTCTACCGGTGCCCGAAGGGCTTGTTCCTTAAATTATGGGGCTTGACGGGGGAAGGGAGCCCTTTTGGGAGGCATGTTTTGAAAGAGCGACAAGAATACCAAAAGTTTAGGGAATTTATTATAACAGTTCACAACACGACATAGGGAAATAATAAAATAAGACAAATTCCTAAAACATCATCATAGCCTCCCGTTCATAGGAATGGCGTGCATCACACCCATGAACAAGACTCTAATCGATGTGGCATGTTGGACTCCGAGGATCATTTACAAACCTAGGGCTTTGATACCATCTTTGTCATAACCTAGAAGGGGGGCCTAGATGTAACATGGAAAAGGAGAACCTAAAAGTCCTCGATCAAGCAATCATAGCATCATTACTCACATCATCGGTTCAGGAGCACGAAAAAGTAAACACATAGCACATATTTCTAGGGAATACAGGGCTTCGGACTAAAGCTATTGGGATATTGCCAGGGATAAGATGAACATGGATCACATAGCACATAACAAGTATTTCTAAGGGGTGAGTAAGTAGAAATCAAGTTATGGGGGCATACCGGGTTAGAGGACTTTCAACATAAGCATATTCCCAACATTCACAAGCCCAATACATAATCATAAGCATAATCGGACCATCATTTCCATAATCAAATGTCATTAGCCATAATATCTCAACAAAGCATAATACAATATGTAAGAATTTAACATGTCCAACATAGCCTCTACATAAGATAGAACGGGGCCTCGACATAATTCGGGCTCACCCTCAAGTCATAAAGTAAGGAAAATAAAATGATACAAGGAAGATAGAAAGTAGTTATTGCCCTAGAACAAAAGGGCTCACCATAAGCAAGTAACTTCAAAGATATCACTCATCGTTCAACGGAAGATAGAGGCCATCACCGGTCCCTACATGGTTAGAACACATAGACAAAGAGTATGGATTAGCACATAATATGCACTAAGTATGTGGGCATGCAATGCATATGACATGATAATATGACAAAGTGAGATGACAAGGGGAAAAGTGATACGAAAGGAATGCTCATAGCCAAAAGATAAGTATATCATAATAATATGCCATGCCATGATACATGAAATGCCACCTACGAATCATATCATAGCGGGGATGTGACCTCAACTGACAATAGAGGGAACCCGAGCGAGCTACTACTTGGATTCGGACTACTTTCCAAGTAGATCCCTAGTCACCCTTCAACAAGGGGAAACATAACAAGTCATCCCACCTAGGGAGAAATCCCATGTTGGCACATGGTTTGACAGAAAGGAGTATGGACCCTTGGAGATAGTTCACCCCGACTCCAATCCCTCTGTGCTAAGTCTCATCCCACGGGAATACATATATATATGCAAAACCTTTCAAAATGGAGAGTTGACATTCTTTTCAAAACTATGCATCATTATGCAAACCATGTCATTATCAAATCAATATCCATACTTAGGCCAAAATTCCAACAAGAATTTCCAAAACCATTTCCATATCAAGCTCATCTACATAGCTTATCATATCAAGCCTTCATAACATATCAAGGCAGTGCAAGCACCCATAATTCTCAAAAAGCCATAACAAGAGACTATGTGATCACAAGTCTTAACATATCATATCATAACAATAGGGTCATGCCCTTAACAAGAGTTTCATCGTAACCATATGTCAATGCAAATGCCATGAAAGAGGAATCAAGTGCATGGGTAATGGAGGTTCAAACCTTAAACAATAATTCAATAGATAATTCAACATAATTCATGATAAAATCTCAATTCAAAGCATAATACAATTTACCCATGCATATTAAACCATCAAAGGGACATGCACACTAGACCTTCAAGAGTTTCAATGCACTTCATGAAATTTCAAACTTAATTCAACTTTAAATCACCTAATTTCTACAACCCACAACTCAATTCAATTGAATATATCAAATTTAAAGAAACCCATAATTAAAGAAAACTTAAATTCATAATTTAAAAAAAAAAGGATTCTTGGGTCTTCATGGATGAAAGGAAATCCATGAATCAATCCCACATACCTTGAGATTAGCCAAAAAAATTGGATGATTTTTCAAGAAGGATAATTTTCCCAAAATTTCTTCAAGCTTTCGTCAATGGAGGTCAATACGATTGAGAGAATTTTGGTGAGGTTTGAAGAGTGTTAGAATGTATAAAAGGGGATTAGGGTTTGATTTGTGGATTTTAGGAGACTTTAAAAAGGCTAAAAGGGGAATGGGATTAGACCAAATTATGAATTAATAATTAATGAAATGGATAGGATCACAGAAACAAAGCCTCACAGACAGCTGCCCAGGGGTCGTCTAGAGGTTCATGGACCGCAAACCTGTTTGTGAGACCTTACTTGGTCTAGGCTTCGGCTTAAAATCTCGGGGGACTTTATGGATCAACTCAGAGGGGTCTCATGGACTGTGTAGCTGCACACGGACCTTTTACTGGTCCGTGGAGCATCACTTGGTCCAAATTCCAGCGACGAGCCTTGACCAGTGGCACGCCCCCAGCTTCTTAAGTTTGGGAATTGTGGATCATTTCATGGGAGCCCTTCACGGACCGTGAAGGCTCACACGGACCATGAAGTGGTCTGTGGAGTTCCACTTGGTATGGGGCTTGGTCCAAGCTCTAAGGGAGATCACTGGAACAACTCAAGGGACACACCATGGACCATGAACCACCATACGGTTTTTGGTCCCTCACTTGGGCTCCATTTTGAATCCCTTTTCCAGCATACTTTAGAATACGGGCAGTCTCACTGCAAGGGTCATAACTTCCACCTCCAAACTCCAAATCAAGTGAAACTAGTTGTGTTCTGAAGATAACTCAAAGATCTTCAATTTGATATATATAGCAGTCCACACATTTCACCTCACACCGAGAGATATGGCTTTTCAAAGTCCATGCTGCCTAAACGGCCTTTCAACCTTCCACCAAAACAATTCCTTTGAATCCGGCCACTTAAATGCAACCCATGACTACCAGAATTCAACCATGATGAGTTCAACACTGACCTTGATCAACCATTACAAAGTTCAAAAAAATTTGGGTCATTACAGAACCAATCTCTATGCCATAGTTTGAATAGAAGCATCGAAGCAACAATTTCATGCACTCAGAATATCCCACCAAGTTCCCTAATTAGCCCACATATATCAATTACGAACTACTCCATCAAACATCAATTCAAACATTCAAGACACACTCTGACCATTGTTTGATAATTAAGCATCATGCCAATAGTCACACACACGCAACCACATGTCGTTTTTCAATCAGTTATTTATATTTACTTCATATGATATGTGATTATGTGATTTTAAGAAATGACATACAAATACAACACAACCAATTTCATTAGACACTCAATTTCTTGCATTACATGGTTCTATTCAAAGGTGACTAATCAGTTAAGGTTAGCCAAATATTATTTCACATGCATAGGCAACACCTATTTTGAGCACATAAAACTCTAAACACCGTTACCAATAACAACTCAACCTAAAGATATAAATTTTAGTGATATATGAAAATTAAAGTCAAGAACATACTGAATTTGGCTCACAAAGTTGAGAAATTAAAATAAGAGGTTGAGAGTCTCGTAGCCCTAGGTGGCCTAAGTTCACTGCAAATTTTATCAAAAAATATAAGGGATGGTTGGACGGTGGTCAAAGACAAGGGGGAGAAGAAGGGTTTGGGGTATATTTGAGGAATTAGGCAAGAATGAGGGGTAAATTGATTTACCGCTCTTTTATATCACGGACTGAGTCAGGTAATGACTTGGTTAAGGCCCTATGAAAGCTCGACTATGAGCTGTAGAAAATTCTATGATCCATAGAATGTGGCTTCGTAGTGAGCCTAAATCCTAATTTGAGAGATTGGCTTCACAGACTGGTCTACAGACTGTACATGGGAATACGACCCATAGAATAGGTCGTAAAAGCCTCTGATACTTGGACAGTTTTAAAATCTTACCTGCGGTCCATGAGCCCAGTCACGACCCATAATTTTATATACGAGCCATAAAGTTGGCTCGTGGATTAGAGTGCATAGTAGGTTATTCACTGGAAGTGATCTACGAGTTAGTGTACGAATTGTGAAGTGAACCACAGCTTGTAAAACTGGTCGTAGAGCAACTTTTTTATTTCTTTCCAGCCTTGGTAGACTGACTTAGCCTTGTTTTTGCATATCCTTCACAGACCACACTATTACCCTATAAGCCACCAGTCCAAAGTTCAAAAACTACAACCAAGACATTAAAATGAAAGTACCTACAAGTCCAAAAAGCTAAAAAAAAAAAAACACTACTAGTACATCAAATATCCTGGGTTGCCTTCTAAGTATTTCCTGATTTATTATTGCGACTCGATTTGGACCACTTGGTTACTCATATTTCACCAAGGTCCCAAACTTCAATTTTCAGGGCATTTGCCTTTTCATTGACCGACAGATGTTGAAGATGACTTATTCATCATTCAATTGAAACTTGAGTTTCCATGATTCCATATTCATTTGTGCTCGCCCAGTGGCTAGGAAGAGCCTTCCCAATTTGATTGTGGCTTCAAAGTCAACTTCAGAAAAAAGTCTATGGGGAATATGAATTTTTTCACTTTGATAAGGACGTCATATAATATCCCCAAAGGCTTCTTCACTATCATGTCAACCATTAATAACCTCATGTTCGTAGGAGTAGGGTCTCCCAAGCCTAGCTTCTTGAATACCGTAAGAGGCATTAAATTGATTGATGCCTAGATAATGCCTTTGCAAATTCAACATATCCAATGGTGTATGGTATGGTGAATGCTCCAGGATCTTCCTTCTGCGTTAAGGACCTTATTACTATCGCACTACAATGTTGAAGCTTTTGGGAGAGCTCCTCGCTCATAATTTTCTTTTTGGTGATGAATTCCTTCATGAACTTTGCATATCCAGTCATACTTTCCAATGCTTCAATGAGAGGGATATTGATGGAGAGTTACTTTAGCATGGAGATGAAATGCTAAAATTTACCTTCCTTCTTATTTTTTAGTCTTTGAGGGAAGTGAGCGGGAGGTTTAGGAATAATTGTTTGTGGCATTATTGTTGCATCACTCTCCCCATGTTTGGAATGAGCATCTCCAGTCTTTGCATCCTTGCTCTCAACCATCTCTAATGAACATCATCATCATCAACAGCATCGAGGGTCAATGGTTTACTTTGCACCTCATGTCGTCACTGCCACACACTGCCCATCATTCTTCAAATTTTAAACTATGTTGCTGGGAAATGTACCTTTTTAGCGCTGGTGCAATTGAGTCGACATCTGACCAAATTGTTACTCTAGCTGCTTGATAGAAACAAAATGAGACTCAATTTTCTGATTAATAATAGAGATGTCAAATTTCATCCCCTTCAAGGTCTTATCCTGAGCGTCAGCCTTTTTTAACAGTAGATCGAACATCTTCTCAATTCAAGAGTTATTAGCCCAAAAGTCATGATTATGTCACAGAATATACGGACCATTTCTATAACCATCTCTGCGTCTTCAATCAACATCTCTATCCTTGCCCCTATTCTTGTCATAGTAGCTACCTCAATTGTTGTCTCTGAAAGTGTCGTCTCTATTGAAATTTTGACCTTGGTTTCCTTGACCTTGGCGCTAATAGTCCTGGTTGGACCCTTGGGCATTGGTCTGTAAACCCTCTGTCTAATCAGTGACAAAGCAAGTGCCCTCCTCATAATAAGGCTCTAGATAAATGGTTTCTTATAGAGTCTAATGAGTTACTGCATTCATATGCTCCTGATTCTACTTTATCAACAACCTGACATGAGTACTAAACTGAGCCAACTCCTCCATCATCTTCCATTAATATTTTTCTGGGATGAATTAGTGCTAACTTTTAAGGAACTATTGTTTCTTGGACTACCATCAATATGCTCAATTGCATTGACTTGCAATCGAGCTTCATGGCCTCCAGATTGATTTTACCCTGAGCTTTCCCAAAATTGTTAATTGGTTTCAGTTGCACACCTCTATCAAATGCCTCATGTGGATTTGTTTGAGAGGACGACTCACCATGAGATTTTCCACCCAACTCCTTTTTTGGGCCATTCCTAAGAGGTTCAGGCGAACCTTTCCAATGAATCCTAGTCCTTATAGCTCCAGCAGTATCACCAATTTTTTTATATCCTTTATGAGTTTGTGATCTCAATTTTGGCAATATTAAGCCACCACTCGCTGCGTTATAAGAAGTAATTTTATGACCACTCACTAGCTCCTCCTTTGAACTTGCAACAGTGATTGCGACTATTTTATACATAGTTGAGGAACTACGCGATGAAGTAGATGTAAATGTTTATTGGGTGTTGTTCTTCGTCACCTTATGCATATTATGATGTTGATCTGGTGGCCGAAGGAGGTCCTCCAATGGCATATCAACCATTCCGATAGAATGCTATCAAATTCCTATAGAGCATTTTTTTAGAGAGAAAGCTCATTTATAATATTTTTTTAAAAAAAATATTGGAGGTAGGAAAAGGGGAAATAGGGAGGGTGATTACAATGTGGGATTTACTTTGCGGTTGCAAACTTGGGATTTACTTTTGATCTCTGATTATTACATTAATTTGAGTAATTAGAGTGTGCAATAGGTGTATTAGCTGGAAATCTTTCGGAGTTTCAGTTGAATGCCACAAACTTAGGTTAAATGTCTAAAGTATTAGGAGGTTTGCTATAATTTCTCAGGCCAGGCGTGTCCTTGAGCGATTTGCATATGATGTCGTAATAGATTCATGTGAAACACCTTCATTGTCGTAAATGAATGACTTGTTACCGACAACCTATCTTACTCACATATCTTTAACTCGATATATCAAGTGTTTAGACACAATGAACTAGATCTATCCCCATATTTGCACACCCTCACATCTCTCTTAATCTATTGGTAATTTTGCAATTTAGAATTTTTTGTTAGTTGAATCTTGATATTTATTTTCTCGTAACCCCCCAATTCAACTTTACAAATGCCTAGTTCAATGAATCAATTCACCTCTTGAACCATCCGTCCCTGTGGGATTCAACTCTGACTCTTTTATTGGGTTAATATACTGATAACGATCATCCGTATTTCTATTCGCGAAGTAGGTTTGAACGTCATCCAATTTATTTCTTGCTTATGATGAGACACTATTACTTTACTTTCTATTTTGAGGGTGGGCCTGAGACATGCTCATGTTTTAAAGGTGTTGTTGTATACTTATGCTATTATGAGATGTTGAGCTTTTATGGAGGTTTATCCTTTAGCCCCCATCCCTTGTATGATGTTATTTGATGTTGTTGATGTTGATGAAATGGAGTTGATCTTCTTAAAACCCTATTTCCCCATAGCTTGATTCATACTTATTCTCCCCTTAATCTTGCTTGTTATGTGCTACATGGAAATCCTTTTCCCCTATCTATCCCTATAACGTAACTCCAAAGTCCCGATTTCCCTTAGAATTGTTTATTGATGCTTGTTTTATATTTCGCAACCAAGGATGTACATAAGATATGTTAAGAGGTTTATTTGGGTTACCTTCTGGTTTTCTATTCGCCATGTCACACTTAGGACCTAGGCTCGGGTCATGACAGTTACCCTCTTAGGTCGGCGAGTAAGAATAAGACGAGTTTTAACATTTGTCACTGTTAAAAAGCAATCAAAATGAAGAGATAAACAATACATGCATGCACACTTTTCAAGGATTACAAATTATTCGATTTTTACTTTGTTAGTTCTTCATGATTTCCATAACCCTAGTTGTGGATTTAGTTACTCATATTCATTGTACTATAAGTGATCATGACAGGTGTTTTCATATTTAAGAACCTACAACGAAGAATTGAAGAACCAAAATAAAAAATCTTCACTTGATTCGCAACACAAAAATCCAAAAGTATGAACAAAGGTGCTTCTTGTCTCAATACTCAAAGCATAAAACTAAAAATTGATAATAATATATCGGGTACGTCCAAAAACAACTCAAAACCCTATTTATAAACTTAAAAACCAAATTCTAAACAGATAAGGAAAACTAGATTCGGGTTGGACTACGAGCCAAAGTATGGTCCCTAGAAGTGATACGGATCGTGGTCTGGAGTCGTAGACTGTATCCTATGAACTTTAGGGACTTTTCACGAACCACCATACATGACTCGTAGTTTGGACTACGGGTCGTGGTCTTCATCGTACACTGGATTTCCAATTTTTCAGCTCTTCTTTTCATGACTTAGTCTATGGATTGTAAAACCAATTACAACCCATCCTGTTCCTCGTGGTTTTAACTTTAGAAATTTCCATCTTCTCTGCATCACAACCACGAGCACCATCTACGGCTCGTGGATTAAATCATGGGTCGTAAATGAGCTCATATAAGGCCAAATCTTTGTAAAACTTTCAAGTACTAGTGGGACAAAGGTACTCTAAACAATAAGTTTCAGGAGTTATCGTCTAAGTCAAATAAGAATTCATTGAGTCTACAAGATCCTACATTTCACATGTTACGAGTGTTTAAATGCCACATATATATTATGTCCGTCATACATTTTATATGTCCTTGTGTGAAATGTACACTTGTTCCTTATTTTGGATCTGTTCATGTGCCTCATTAGTACACATATTTAGCTGTCGTATCATCTTATACATTCTTTACCTCACCATTTGAGGAATTACACATTTCCATTTGAAATGTCCATGCGTGATTAAAATGAATCAGGTGCTAAGTACTTGCTTACTTGTTATGCACCTTAATGATTCATTTGCTACGTGTGCAAATGTCCTTGTCATACATCATCATGGATCGTTTGTATAGATTCTTTATGGCCAATGAAGTTCAAGAGTCACATACGCTCATAAATATCACATCAAAGTTACATTTTGCTTCTTCTATCATTTGTTGCTGCCTCCAGTATTTTTATTCACTTATTTGACATCACTGCTTTATAATCCCGAAAGCAAAGTTGTATACTAATGGGTGGCAGCTCAGGGATTAAAATACCAAGCATGGGCTAATTTTAATTCTTCTATTATCGGGTGACAGTTCTGACATGGGTCGATTTCAATTCATCTATTTATGGGTGGAAGCTCACGGGTTATAACACCTAGAATGGGTCAATCCCGATTTATATATTTATGAGGACCACATCCTAGGAGTCAAAATGTCTAGCATGGGTCACCCGCTTCTACTGCTGATCTGTTGATCATTGTATCACATGCTACAAAGTCTATAAAGCAAACAAGAATAAAGTAAAGCAACCAATGTAATATACATGATTCCATAATGTTTGGTAAATAAAGATGGTCTCTTATCCTTATCTACACTGCACATTTATGCATTCTACTTAATTTCATTTGAGCTCTTGTTTTACATAAAGATACTTTATATCTTACATATTCAGTATATTCTTTAGTAATGATGCCTCTCATGGGGACTTTGTGTTTCATGCCACAAGTACAGGTACTCAAGCTAATGAATCTCTCCAATATAAGCACAAGATATTCAGTCACCTTTTGGTGAGCTCCAAGTTAATTTGAAGTTTTGTCGAGTCTCTAACATATATTTGATATTATATTGTAGTTAAGGGTATGGTAGGGTTTGTGCCAACCTAAGCTAGTTGTCTATCATTTAGAGGCTTTGTAGACTAATGTCTAAGTAAAGCATAGTTATGTCTTGTTCTCTAGTAATTAAAGCCTCAACGGCCAAGCATGTACTATATTTTGAGTTTTTGTTGGCCTTTTATCAGGGTATTTTACCTATACTTATAAAAGATCTGTAATTATCATAGTTACATGTACAATAAGCACAAAATATAAATTGGTTCTCTAGAGTCTTCAGGGCATCGGATGCCTGTCCGTCCCAATGGAACTTGGGGTGTTACAAAACGTATCCAGAGGGAGTAACATGTTTAGTAATTCTAAGGGTCTTTTAAAAAATTTAATTTTGTACTAGAAATAAATGAATGAATTATATTCGTATTGAGAGTTAGAATGATCATTACTTAACGTTTTGAAATTTGAAAAGAACAAAAATAGAAAATAAAAAAAACATAACTAATTTATGTCTTTATTTTTCCTTAAGATGTGTCATACTCTACAGTGTGCTTTCATGGACAAACCTTACCACAATAACCTCCCAAAAAAAAAAAGAGGGGTGTAAATGAGAGGGAATTTCGGTAAATTCGTAATTAAGACTCTACTATGTCACTCTCTCGAATCAATTTTAATTGTGAAGCTCTTAGTTAATTCATAATAATTGTCATTTTAAAATTAAAATTAATTATTATCACCCTTACCTTTACTCAACAAATATAGAGAGATTAATATGGCTAAAAAGAGAGTAATACTGAATTTATATCAAAAAACAAATAAAGATAATTTAGTCAAATTAATGCTTTTTCAAAAGGTATTAAAAACCCCATGACAAAGTAAAAGGAACAGAGTAAATATAAGAAAAATATGAGATGCAAAATCAGTGCAAATCCTAATATTTAAGCCTGCACCAAAGTCCAAATGTCATCCAATAATTATCGTCCTCTCAAAATACAACAAACATGCTACGCCCCTAAAACCCTTGCAGAACTCCATTTCCAAAGGTCATCGAAACTTTTGGTCATCAGGCAAAGTTAATTCGCAACGATACACTGTTTCCAAACACATGCAGAATACTCATTACTGGAAAAAAATTATTTGTTTTTTTCACACTGACAGCACTGCTTCTAATCGAACTTTACAGATAAAATTCCTGCTCCAAATTGTGTCGGCTTTGAGCGATTACCACTCAAATCACCCTCTTCGGATCACGAGCTGCAGCCAAATGATCCTGCAAAAACCAAACGGAATCCACCACGGGAACAATGTTAGTGTAACACAGTCCTAAAATGTAGAACTCTAGTTCTCTCAAGTCAGAATACCTTTTGAAAAATAGACAGACACTGACAAAAATAGATGAAATATTAAAAAGCCCTACAATGAGGTATCTAAGTACATTAAAAGAAAAGGAAAAGCAGATTATAAAATGCAGAGAACTTCCACATTACAACAAAAATCAAGGCGGAGGGCCTCTTCTTTATTTTTGGAGGTGGGGGTAGGCATAAAATAGATAAAGGCATAATTTTTAATGGCTACCTTTAAATTCAGGGGAACATCAAGGAAGTCGCAATTTAATGCAGATTCAAAGCAATAGTAGAAAACGGAGTGCACAAAGCCTAAACTTACCGAGATAAAATCAAATGCTTTGGTATCTTCTTTCTTCGAAGTGTTCATCAAGGAAGTAGGAGCTTGATTAGAAATGCTAGCATTGAAGATATCGGGGAGAGCTGAACCATAACCTTCAGCAGAATCAGCAGCATGACTAGCACTAGTGGATGCGTGCATGCTCCCTAATTGCGGGTAACTGGAAAGTGTTGCAAGAAGTTGCTGTTGAGCAAAAATGTTTCCCATAGCATTATAGTTTAGGGCCTGAGGAACAAATGATGGATTCAACATGAAGCCAGGAGGCAAGTTATACTGCATAGTACCCAAAGGAAACATGGGATTTGCATTTGCTCCACCAGCCTGGGACAAACGTTTGCTGTTCAAGGCATCATTAGAAGCCTGATGACGAGGATCAATAGTGGACTCTTGAAATATATTCTGATCGGGGGTGACCCCTGAGCTGCCATTCCACTTCATAGACGACTCATTCCCATTCAAGGAGAGACTATGCATTATATCAGGAAGCTCCTTTCTAGAATTATTGCGTTCCTGAGGAACTTCAACATGGGGACCAAAGATGTCAAACAGTTCGGGTCCATTTCTATTATTAGCCGAATGGACTTCAGTGGCATCTGATGTGTCAACTCTCATTCCAGAAAAGAGATCAGCTTCAGGCGCCTTCTCTTTACTGGTGTGAAACGAAACATCAGCAAAGGGGTCATCATCATTTTTCTGCTGGCCGGAACTAAGGCTGCTGCCCAAATTGTCTCCAAATAGGTCATCCATCAAAGGGGTAGCAGAGGTGGATGCAATTTTTAGGCCTTCACCACTCTGCATATTCGCTAAATCATCTGCTCCAAACAGAGAATCAGAATTGTCTGTGTCTATCAAGTCAGGCATCTGAACAGCAGGGTTACAAGCATTTGCAGACCTATCTACATGAGCCACAGAATCAGCTGTTTGTCCATCATTCAGAAGACTTAAGACCTGCCCATATTCATCACATGACTTCAACTAGGGTAGATACATAATGTAATCATACATTTGTTGCAAGATGGCATGATATGCACATTAAATGTTTTTTCTCCTTTTCCTTCTGAAGCTGAGATGTATAACTCAAACGCTTTAAGAGACTTATTTAAACACCACAATTCACACTTTTATGGATCTGATGTCAGAATCATAATGGTGCATGACATGATCATGAGATAATTCATACTCCTAGTCATCTCTTTTAGCTTCATTTTTTTTTTTGGTTAAATAAATTTCGTATCATCAGCTTTAATTCACTGGTTGAACATGTTTATGTATCATTCTCTCTAGCTTCTTCTGAGCAGAACAAGATTTGAGAGCATACTCACCTTATGATTATATAACCTAAGTTACATATCTGATCAACGACAATCAACCTTTAAGTTATAGTTGCCCACATATGTGAAAGATGCAAGTATCAAGTATATATGTAGTTTTTGTAACTGAAACTAGAAAGCATAGAAGCAGGGACCTATAAAACCTTGAAGAATTCAAATGCACATAATATTTACCGCACCATGTGATAAATGCAAATTGCAGTTCCTTTTTCTCTCTGAGTCTCTCCATAGTCTTTATCTTTATAAACATTAATCTTTGCACTTATATTTGTGTATGTGTTTCCTCATTTCTATTGGAGGAGTTCTAGGAGGAGAAAAAAATGTGGAGTGTTCATCTTGGAAATCTTACTTTGTTTGCTTTTTCTCTTAATGATGCTTGGGGAGATTCAGAGCAATTTACCACAACATCTTTATTTTCATTGAAATAAGATGTCATAGTACCAAAGTGAGCATCATCTTTTTTCCTCAAGATAGCCTCGAGGACACAGATTGCTTTCACACGAACCTGGCAAAAAAGACGACCAAGTGAAAATATGTGAACTATTTTGAGGTCAATATTAATTAGCACAGTCTATCAGCTCAAATAAGAAATTAAGTGCCAATGCCAGTGCTAGAAAAAAAAAAGGTTTAAAGTTTCTACATAAAGAAGATCCATTACAATAAAATGTTTCCTATAGTGACTATCTGCACATAAAAGAGCAACTTCTGAAAATTCTAAGCAACAGAATACCATCACGACAAACCTGCCATAAAGGTGATCGTAGTTTTGACTCAAGGGCATGAGTCAAAGCCAAGGCATCTAATTTTGATGCCTCCAGAAGGAAAACCTGAAGCGCATCCCGAGTTGGCTGCAGACGAACTCCACCAGATGTTGCAATAGTTTCTAATAACCTCTCTTCTCGGGTCTTTCCAGCAGAAGTCAAACCTGAATCTGCATTGGTTGTTTCAGTCTGAGATGCTTGAAGATCTTGAGTCCAACTTCTAGAAGCAGGATTTCTTGAAAACCGAGAAGTGTCATTGTGAGAAGAAACCCCTTCATATCTCTCTGTGTAGTCAATTTCTGTTGTCAATGACCTCTGAAGATTTGGACTTCTGTAACTTCCAGTGTCATTCTTTTTCAGGGATGGAGATTGTGTAAGAGTATTAAGTCCTTGTTTTATTGTAGCACTTCCCATACCAACAACCTCACTGAGGAAAGACCTCTTATCATCTGATGCCATTTCGTAGCTGGTATTACCAAAGCCTTGTATCCGACCACCAAGAGTTTCTGCGGGAGGAGGTTTACTCTCTTCTGAAGAGAATAGAGCAGATAATGCTTCCTGTGCTGTTTCACGGACTGCCTTATTGAGTGCATCACCCTTCAAAGGATCCGGCTGGCCCTTGTAGTGAATTAACTGGCGTATAGCAACTGAATTCCTTTGCATCTCCCTTCTGAATTCTGCACCAGATTTTCCCACTGCATACTTGATCACTCTGAGAGCCTGCATAAAGCAGAAAGGAGTGAGAGAAGCTACATCCCCAAGGTCTTGGCATTCTTATAAGTAGAGGATCTGAAAAAAAGAAAAAGGCGATTCTTTGCAAGAGGATCTATGATTGAAACAATAAAGACATGCTCGAAAGTAGGTCACACAAACCCAAGAAAATCACCACCCAAACATATACACGCATCATAAGAGGAACCGAAAGTGAGTGTTACCTTTTGCTTGATAATAGGGGATTTGTGTTGGAGACGTTTGAGGATGAAGTCAGACAGTTCTTTAACAATAGAGGAATGTGAGGATCTAAGCAAGTCGCATATCTCCTCCAATTTGTAAACAGGCGTCACTTTTTCCTCATCTGAGGTCGCTCCATCGATCATTCGCGACCTCCAATATGACTCTACCGCCCTCCTGCTTGAATCCATTCTAATCAAAACTCAACGATCCAACTGATCTATTTATTCAATTTCAGATCAGATCACCACAAATCCGAATCTACTTAGGGTTTTTCACCCTACGACGTCCAGAAGCAACACACCGCTGATTTTTCTTCCAACATTTATAAAAACTATGAACGGAATTTTTCTTATAACAAGATTTTACTACACTATAATTTTATTTCCTTCTCCAGCACTTTCGCGTTGATTTTTCTCATCTTGTTATGATAAAAATCAATTTTCTTTATAATTTTAATATTTTTAATATAGAAGAGATAATAACTCTTATGTGAACCATCACCTATAAAATCAATTCTTGCAATTTCTTAAAATTAATTCCAATATTTTTTCATTAAAAACAAAATTCATTAAAAATAATACTGACAATTAATTGATCTGAAAATGGGATAACTTGTGCAATTTTATTTATTTATTTATTTGTTTGTTTGTTTGAGGGGCTTCCTCTATAGTCCTTTTGTCCGGAGTAATGGTCTAACAAAACCTCATATGCATTTAACATTTATTTTACTTGTTCTATCATAATTGATTAGAGTTTAGTTGTATCAGTGATAAAATGGATTTTGAAATGAATAACACTAAAAGAATATGATTGGTACACTGAGATTAACATATATTTGTATACTAGGAAGGCGGTATCCGTGCAAGGCACGGACGAATTTTCGTATTAAAGAGCATAGAGTAGATATCAATATAAACTATTTCGTGGAAATGTTATACAGAAAGTTTGATAGAAAGAGAATAAAGCAAATATTAATACTGTAGTTATGTATAAAGCTTCCGAAGTTAGATTTTGATAGTGAGTGCGTAAATTGTAGCCGCTCCATGCAGATTTTTCATTATCTCTTTGGTAAAAACAAACGAAGATATAAGGAGTGTATTAATATAGATTTTGGGAGATAAATGTAAGATACCAGATGTTGCATGGGGTTTGTGTACCTTCTTAGTAAAAGTCGAGAGATTCCGCAAGCGTCATATGTATAACGGTTTTGGAGCATTTATATACAAAGCTAAAAATTTGCAATATCTTTTCTTGTGAGATAGCAATTGTGAAAATATACAAGAGACAGAGTTGAGTCAGAAGGTAGTAACATAAAAGTAAATCGAATCTTTGTTGAAGAATTGTAACAGTTATAAGCAATATCTTTTTTAATCCCCACAAAAGTTTGTTGCAACTTTCAAAAACATCAGCTAATCTATAAAAATAATTATATTACCAATGAAGTTCTTGAAATGAAAAGACAACAATGTCATCTTTAATTTGGTTATTACTTCCCACAGTTACTTTAAAGATTGTGCAAAATAACATAGCTAGGCCACCCGATAAATTAAAACAGGAAAAGAAACAAATTAAATATAGTTTTCTTTTGAACTGACTTTTATGATTACGTAATACCTCATATTCTCTTGTAAAGACTTCTCACATACCTGAACCAATAGAAATAATTACAATACACAACCTGTAGCACTAAACAAATTTTCAGGACTGTTGTGTGATAGATGTTACTATTGCACAATATGCAACATTAGACCAAATCTAAGGCTCTTGTCCAATAGAAACAACAACTACACCTTAATCTGTACAAAGTCCATCAAGGGGTAAGCTAAAATGAAGTCTTTGTACAATCCTATTATATCATTTGACTTCAAAACAACAATTCCAACAAAAACAATAACAATATACAATCTCCACAATAAATCAAATTCAAGACTCTTGTGTAATCATTAATCCATGAACAAGATCTATACATCTCAATTGGAAAAGAATCAAGAGAAAAAAAAGAATCAGAATTGATTGATAGATTTCTAGAAACAAATGAAAAAAAACAAAAGATGAAATATAAATCATGGATCAACTAAGCCCTCTCGGGGACTTTCTTAAAGAGGAATCTCATGCAAATACCATGGAATAAGGTTTGATCCTATTCGTAGAGATTTCGTAACTATTCCAAAAATAAAAAGTTCTACATAATTGGTATTTTTTTTTGGAAATTGAAATGTCACGACCCGGATAGGGGGGACTAGATGTGACATAGCGAAGAAGAACCCGAAAGTCCTCGATCAAGCCATCATAGCATCATCACACACATCATCGGTTCGGAAGCGCGAAAGCAAAAGACATAACACATAAGCTCTAATGGAATTGGGGCTTTGGACTCAAGCTATAGGGGTGTTTCCGCGAATGGGATAAACATGGATTCACATAACACATAGCAGTTATCTCTAAGGGGCGGGTAAGTAGGACTCAAGCTATGGGGCACACCGGGATTATGGGACTTTCCATATAAGCACATAGTCAAATACAATTCCCAACATCAAGTCATGAGCATAATCAATATCATTTCCATAATCAAGGCTCAAAGCATAACATTCCATAATCATAATATTCAACAATTACAAGCCAACGTACAAGAGTTTAGGTTGTCCAACAAGCCTCTACATAGATAAAGTGGGGTCTCGACATAGTTTGAGGCTCACCCTCAATACATAAGTAAGGTAAATAACATAGTAAAACTAGGTGGATAGAAGGTGGCTATTGCCCTTGAACAAAAGGGCTCACCACAAGCACAAGTCTTCAAAAATGATCACTCGTTGGGCAAAGGTAGATGGAGATCGTCCCCGACACCTACATGGTTAGAACATGTAGACAAGAGTATGGGTTAGCACAATAAAGTACTAAGTATGCGGGCATGCAAATGCATATGCACATGAACCTATAACAACCTACATGGCAATGGCACATATATAGAAGTGAATATAAGAAAGAATAATATATCAATATGCCATGAAATCATGATGCATGAAATGTCATGCTGCTTATAATAAAGAGGGGATGGAACCTTAACCAACATCCAAATCCATGTGATCTACAACATGAACTTTCCCAATGAAAGCTCTCTCATTGGATCGGAGGTGATTACTTGCCAAAGGTAATCCACACCACATCTTACGGGCCTCCCATTTCGATGTGATGGCCACCTCCCTTACGGGTCTCCCATTTTGGAAGGATTTACATAACATAGCATATCATATCATATCAAAACATAACATACGGGTCTCACATTTCAGTAGCAGCCTATGGAAGAACATACTTTCAGGAAAGGAGTGGGACCCTTGGGGATAGCCTACATACTACTCCAATCCTTTTCGGTACTAAGTCATCATCCCACAAGAATACATATACGTATACATACTTTTAAAATGAAAATTTGGCACTTGAACTTCAAATCATGCATACTTGGGCTTAGAAGACAAATATACTTTCAATACTCTTATGCATACTTAACAAGAGTCAAACATATTTCATAGCATGCATCATGGGCTAAAAAGCAGAACAAACTTTCATGTAATACTTTATGCATAAGAGTAACTCCATCCTTGTCATGTTACATCATATCATATAGGTGCAAGCACCCATGTTGCTCAAAGAGCCGTATCATAGACTTAGTGTGATCACAACTTAGTCAAACTCATACTTGTTCAAAATCATAGTCATAAACATGTTTGTAACTTAGCCCGCATCAAAACTTTCATCATAAATCCATAATTCATACATGCAATACCATGAGGAATAATATGAATAGCATGGGTGATGGAACTCAAACTTTAAATTCAAAACAAGAGTAGTTTATAAGAAATTCAAGTCAAATCCTCCTTTAAAACATCATTTATATACTACCCATGCATACATCAAGAGTACAAGGGACATGTATAACTTTATCATAATAAAAATCATTAACCTTAATGAAATTCAAACTCAAACCAACTTTAAATCACCTAATTTCTACAACACATAATCCCAATCAATTAAATA
>JBCEWC010007109.1:0-21934 GCA_038996855.1 Solanum aculeatissimum | reverse complement strand
ATCATTTGAGACTTGTATTTTCTTTCATATCTATTGTAATACATTAGAGGCTTGTGCACGTGACAACCAGGTTTTGGAGATTTTTAATTAAGTTAACTTATTATTCGCAGTTAAACCTTTATTTTTATTATTTCTTTTGCACTTTATTATTGTAATTGAATTTTTGGCTGACTTGTCTTGGTTGGGATAAGATGAGTGTCGCACGCCCATTTTCGGGTCGTGACAAATTCAAAATCTAAAAAAGTAGACACACAAAATAGTTGAAAAAAGTTTGACATCTACTATAGATACATAAAATATGTATATATCGACGCACGAACTAGTGGAAGGAGGTTTAGTCAGAATTTTTAACTTGATTGTGAACCCAATAGCAACTTGCCAAGTTTGGTGGAATGATTCAATAATTAGCTTTAATGGTGGAAAACAACAAATAGAGTGCATGATTGAGAAAACTAAATTAAATACTATTTTTATGACAATAAATATTGCGACTAGAAAAAATCTATTGTCACTAATGTGCAATATATTATATTGGAGGTATTTATAAGTTAAACTTGCAATAATATCTTTTTGTGAACCTTCTTCCTAGAGATTGTTGGCATGTCCTTATAACGGTCCAACCTATTATTGATATTCCCACTTTGGGTTTAGGTCTACACGGCTTTAAAATGCGTTACTAGTAGATAAGGTCTATTTACTTATATACCCAATATCTCTCTTGTGTTTTGCCGACTTGGGACTTCTCATCTCAAGATGGGTTGTTACATACACCCCCTTTATGGACTCAACGTCCTTGCTGAGGTTTGCCCCCGCCGTATGAGATTCGTCTAGACTCAGCACTAAGGTTTACCCCGCCTCATCGAGATTCGTCTAAACTCAGTTGAAATCTAGCTCACATCGACAAGGTTGGAGTGACTCTGATACCATCTGTAACGGCCCAACCTACTATTAATATTGTCTGTTTTAGGTCTAGAGCCGCATGACTTTAAAATGTGTTACTAGTAGGTAAGACATGTTTACTTATATACTCAACATATCTCCTCTGTTTTGACAATGTAGACTTCTCATCTCAAGATGAGTTGTTACAATTCTGTTCTGAGACTTACCCCAAAAATGCTTTTAAAAATATAGATTGTGATTAATGATATATTTTCTTTAAAAAACTTGATGGTGATTATTATTATTGATGAAAACTTACAAGATGTATTTTCGCTAAAAGGTTATTACTAATATAAAAAAGTTATGCATGTATTATTTTTGCTAATATACTCTACCAAACGATCTCTAAGAATATGATGTATTTAAAGCCTTAGAGTAAAAAATAATCTTATTTCTAAAGAATAGTCCTAACCGTTTTTTTTTTTTGGTAGGCATAGCCCCAACTCCTAAGCCTTTCATACTAGGGTTGACTATTGTAGTAAAAGATTTATTTTCTTTGAAAAATTTGATGATGATTCTCATTATTGGTAAAAACTTGCGAGATATTTATTTTCTTGATTTTTGATTCAGTGTTTGGAATACATATTGGAGTTTCAATTAAATTTTAATCACGCATTGTTGAGCCTATTTAGAGGTAATACTCTTAATAAAATGTTTTTTGTATTCAAAAATTCTGATTAAAAGTGAAACAGTCACATCACTATACGACAACTCATGTTGATACTTGCTACCTATATTTTCATGTGAAATTTATCTCTAGAGTAGTGATAATCTTAAGATATAATTAAAGTCCTAGAGTAGAAAAAAAAATTATTTTTAAAGAACCTCACTAGTCAAGAAATCTTTTTAAATTATTCATCATTCACTTTCATACTTCATATAAAATGTTATTTACCACTAATTGTATTTAGAAGTCTATTGGATTTGACAATAAAAATAACTTTATATACTACCAATTAGAGTTATCAACACGGACTGATCCACTATTCTATGTCGGTTTTGGAATTTGATAAATCAGGTCGGATTGATTCTTTTTTTTTTGTGGATCAAAAAATAACTAGTCCAGTCCATCAATATTTTTTTCATAAAATTTTATATTAAATTATAATTTAAAAATATTAAAACAAATAGCAACATGACAATATTATATGGTATTAGTGTTACTATTTATAAAAACATAATTTGTATCTAAATTTTAAATAAACTTTGAGTTTTGACTCTTATTATTTTTACTACTGAATTTATTTTTTTATTTTTTATTTCGACCCACAGGTCAGCTTAATCTATATTGCAAAAATTCCACAAATTATCAAACTTATTCAGAGTGAGCTAAAAAGAACTCTCATTTTAAATGAGCTCTAAAAATTTTAACTCAACCCTACTAAATCACGAATTAAACCAGACCCAATAGACCTAATTCATATTAACGACTCTACTACCGACACAGGAAACTTAAAGATATTTATAATCATATAAAAAATCATAAAAGGGATGTAAACGGTCAACGGCCGTAATATATTTTTTGAATTTTTTAGCTACAACTACTTTGCCTACACCATTTAATAATCAATGTTGTTGACCACCATACTACAATTAAATTAAAATTTCCTTCACAATTATTGGAATAAAAAATAGATATGGAGCTAGAATATAATTTAATAAAATATTTATTTATGAACTGAGTTATTATTATATTATAATTTGAAATCGATATAGATTTATAATAAATTTAAATTTTCGAACAAAAAATTAGTAATTTTTATATAGATTTTATTAAATATTTAGAATTTCTTTTATTTTTTAATTCGGATCGCAGACATTAAATATGTTGAATGTGATATGTTACACTTATTTTTACGTGTTGTTTTCGAAAGTTATTATTAAAGTATATCATTTTTCTATTGGAAAAATAAGTGCAATTATTGGAAAGAAGATTTCCAAAATGATCTTGATATTTTTCTAACCATATTTAGATTTGCGAAATACTCCCTCCGTTTCAATTTATTTGTCATGTATACTAAAAATAATTATTTTAAAATAATTGTCAATTTGGATAATCAAAAGAAAATTAATTATATTTTCTTATTGTCGCACACACGTTGTATTTAATATGCTTGGGATGGGAGTTGGGGTGTATGTAACGATCCGTTCTATAAACTCAAAGAATTTATATTTTTTTTAAATTTTAATCTCTACTTTGCTACTAGATTAAATTATCAGAATTCGTTTACTGAATTAGAATAGAATAAATAATCGCATAATTGAGTGAGTTGGATCGTAACAAAATATTGCTTCCTTATAATTACATTATTTTCAAAGGTTATATATAGTAGTTAACTTTAGGTCGATTTTTAAAGGATATAGACATTTAATTTGGGCAAAATATTAATTTTGGCCTAATTTCTTTGACTATATTAATTTTAATTTTTAATATTATTTCATCAAAGAACCATAAATAATCCGGATGTGAATTTTTTTTTAGGAATTTTTGCATATAGCCACTAAAAAATATTTTAATAATACTCTATAGCTATACTTTGAGAAATTACATTGTGTAACTATAGTTATAACAATATTTGTATAACTCGTATCGCAGTTGTATACATTGTATAATTCACAGTTTTTGTATAACGTTCGTATATTTCACTATAAAATTCGTGCATAGTGTTTGTATATTTTGCTATACAATTTAATTTGTGCACAATTTTCATATAATCGTGCACAACGCTTGTACAAATCACGCGAATTATAAAAAACTCAAACATCTATTGTTTTTTCCTTCTTCAATTATACCTTTATTTTTTTAATTAGTATAAAATTTCTAAGTGAAACGTTAATAGAAAATAAATATGATATATAGTAGGTTCTTTCTTTAAAGTTTTTAGTGTCAAACTTATTGGCCCTCTCAAATTTGGGTTTCCACTTGTACTTCGTTTATAAAAAATTTGTGATTCCCTTTCACACACGTATCAATATTTTTTTGTTTGAAATATATTCACCACTCGCTTAATAAATACTCATATGATAAAGATAATATCTGTATTTCTTAAGAACTGTGCAAAATCTTAAAATATCGTATCTTGTTTGTTTTGGTCAACAAATTTTATGAATTTAGCTCTTGGGCAAGTGGCAACACACGATCATCTAGCCTAGCAGCGTGTGTGGTACTATGTGAAAGCCTCTTAACTTTTCTCTTTTATACTGATGTAAAATGCATCTAACATATTACAATTATCCCTATTTCAAAAATATGTCTACCTGGAAGCCTATCAATTCTCCTATCCTATTCGACTCGTCCTCATGTGCGTCAAAGATCATTATAAAGGAGGAAAAAAAGAAAAAGAAATAAGAATTAGTCATATATTTATACTTTTTTAATTATATAACAAAGAAATAGTCTATAGTCAGTAGACAGAATTCCCTACTTCCAACTACCACTTAATAAAATCAATTCATTCTATAAATGCATCATTCACTCATTCATATATTCAAATTACAACTTTGGTTTTGAATTTTCCACAAAAATATTATCTTAGAAAATAATTTATTTATTTTTTAAGAAAAAAAATTATTATGGGGGAAGATGAGCAAAGGGAGGAAATGGCAATAATTTCAAGTCCTTCATATTCAATGAAAATGAATCATCATGATGTTGTGGATTTAGAAGTTGAAGTTCCTGAAACTCTTCATCAAGTTGGAACAGGTAATTTTCATTAAATTTATCTTTTTGAGACGAGGGTCTTTCGAAAATAGTTTCTCCATCTCTATGAGGTAGTGGTAAAGTCTGTTGCGTACATTTTACCCTCTTCAGACCTCATTTGTGGAATTTCACTGGATATGTTGTTGTTGTTGTTGTTTTCTCTGCCTTTGTTGTTTGCTATCTGCATTGAAGTTCGACTATTTCAGATTAGTGTCACGAAGGACCCTATTCGGAGAAAAACACTTCATATCAACGAATTTTTCATATTCAGAACTCGAATCTGAAACTTTTGATTAAGGGAGGAACAACTCACTCCACTGTACTTTGTTACAGATTTTGTGAGAGAACGTATTTTTGAAAACACTAACTAATATCGCGTGGTTAGTTAGAGACAATCACTTAGTCACAAATTTCGTATGAGGAAGTATTTTGGAGTTAAAGAATTTGCACATATAATCTAAGTGAAGTTTTTGTAATCTTTAGTTTTTGTAATCTTGAAATTCTACCTACGTATCTTTCTTTTATGTTTAGTGACAACTCAACTAATTAATTCACATTAATTAGGACTTAAATGGGATTATATTTTAGTATACTTCCTCCGTTCAATTTTACTTGGCCCTTATTGACTTGACACAGAGATTAAGAAGTAGTAAATGATTGGGGTAATTTTACTAAATCACCCTTTGAATATAATTAATGCAATGTATTGAAAAATGTAATAGGGAAATAACTATAATTAATGACAAGGGTAAATTAGGAACTAAATGTAAAATTATCTCTTGATTTCATAAACTGGACAAGTATTGTTGGACATCCTAATATAGTATAGGGACCAAGTAAAGTTGAACGGAGGGAATATATTTTGCAATTATTTATTTCTATATTTAGTAAAGTCGATTTGGCCAAGCTTATAAGAAGTCAAAAGTGTTTTTTTTCTAAAAAAAAATAATTATAAAATGTTGATGCGTTTGGTCAAGCTTTTACACGAAGAAGTAAATGCAACATTTTTTTCCTTTTTAAACACTTTTGGAACAATAGAAAGTACTACTTTAATATTATTAAAAAAAAAATCGATTAATTAAACATAAATTGCTATTCTCCTAATTCAAAATCATTTTTGATATTAATTTTCTCTTGTGAATTGATAATTAATTTAAAATAATTATTTTTAATAATATTAATAATTAATCAGAGATGCATGGGATTCACCAACCATTTAGACGGATCGTAAAAGTCAACAATTTGATCATGTACACGTTTTAAATTTTTGGTTTTCAACTCATCTTGTATATATTATTGGGTCGAGCTCGTCGCATCAGACTTGCATAGTGCGGATTTTTTTTTTATATGATTTGTGAATTATTACATAAAAATGGGATTTACTTTGTACGCACTCAAAGAGTAGCAATTGTAGATTCTCCTTATTGTAAAAAAATATATTACGATATTCTTTTGATCTTTTTCATTGGAGTCTTACCATCAATTTTTTTCTTTATTTCTATATTTTTAATCTTTTTCTTATTTTACCACTACTTAAAGCCTTTTTCATTTTTTGCTCTCTTGATTTATATTCACAATTTTAGAATTAAAAATAAAAAAATATTAAATTCACAATGTTATAATTGAAGATGGAGAATATTTACGACTCGAATAATTCTTTTTTTATTAAGAATTAATTTTTATATCAAATGGGAACGCATAGGAATTTATTAATTATTTTAGACGTGTAGTAAAGTCAACAATTTGATTCTATAAGTCTAAAGATATTTTTGATTGGAGTCACCTTTTTTATGGAGAAAATATATATATTATGATCATCTTTTTCAAAAATTTGAGGTCCATTCCTTAATACTTTCTTCGTGTCAAATTAATTAAATTTTTGAGACTTTTTTTAATATTCAAAATAATTAAATTGTTCAAAGTTTAAGAAGAATATTTAAAAAAAAATTCATAGTTGCCCTTTCATTTATTCAAGTTTTATATTTTTTAGGAGATAAATTACACTTCATATTTATGATTTCACAAAGGACAATAGTGAAAAATATGATGTAAATTTTATCTTTAAATGATTTTTTAATATATATATATTACCTCATAAATTCAATTAAAATGAAACGGAGATAGTAAACTATTAGGCAAAAGTATGGGAATTTGTCAACTATTTTTGATGGAGCCTAAAAGTACATTATTGAAATTCTTTTTCATATTTACTCTTCATTTAATGAGGTTATTAATTGCCTTATTACTTTTAGGAGAATAATTAAAAACGCAACAGTGAAAAGTAGCATTTTATTTATATACTCTTTCAGTTTATTTTTATTTGTCCCTTATTAACTTGACATGAGAATTAGGAAGTAGTAAATGATAGGTACAATTTTATCAAATTACCCTTTGAATATAATAAATACAATGTTTTGAAAAATATAATAGAAAAATGACTATAATTAATGATAAGGGTAAAATTAGAAACTAAGTGTAAAATTATCTATTAATTTTATAAATCGAACAAGTATTGTTGAACATCCCAAAATAGTATAGTGGGCAAATAAAGATGGACGGAGAAAATACTAAATTTTTTTAAGTGTTGTGCTAGTGAATATTAAATAACTACATTAAGTAGTAGTACTCAACTTTAAAGTTTTAAAGTATTAGTAATAAAGTCAATTTAATAAATTGCATTTCTAATTTAAAAATTTATAAAAAATATATTAATCATTTTCCTAATTTCAATTTTTAATTAGTACGTCAAGCTGCTCAAGCAGGTATGTGGATCGACATTGATGGCACTAGTACCTAGACAGTATCACATAACATGTCCTCCGATTAAAAGCTTCATTTAATATATTGTCTCAAAATAATTGTAATTTTAAAATTAATTTGACAACCATTTTTAATTTATTATACTTTAATGTAGTATTTCATTCATCTCAAATTGTTCTCATAATTTTCAAAAATATTTAATTCAAATTATATGTTATTATTTTAGAAATTCAAGACAATTTTAATTATTCTATCCCATTTTAGTTGTTATAATTTCTGTTTTTAGAGTCAAATTATGTAGACTTTGACTAACATTTTAAGATATATTTTTTTATTATATTAATATGAAAAAAATTGCAATTAGTAATACTTTTCGTATAGTTTTTAAATATCTAACTTTTTATTTTGAAATATTAAATTAATTTAATCTATATATGTACCTCTTAATTTTAGAATAATTAATGCTAAGTGCAAAATTGAAAAATTATAATTAATTCCTCTTGATTATCTAAATTAACAACTATTTTAGTATACGTAATGTCACTTTTAATTTATAGACAGTTAGTTACATATAATTATCTTTCTGATCACATGACAGAGTAATAATTTTCACACTATCGATGTATAGAAGTTAAACTATATTTATTATGTCTAATAATGTTTGTCAAAATATGTTTGATTATACCTTTCTCTCGACCTTTCGGCTAAGATCAAGTGTAGTATCTGTTCTTATCAGTATTTTTGGAAAATGTAGATTCATGGTTTCAAGTTGGAGTTGTATTGAGCACTGGTATCAACAGTGCCTATGCTCTAGGATATGCTGGCACAATTATGGTTCCTCTTGGTTGGAGTGGTGGTGTTATTGGTCTTGTTTTATCAACAATCATATCATTATATGCAAGTACTCTTATGGCAAAAATCCATGAATATGGTGGAAAAAGGCATATTAGATATAGAGATCTTGCAGGATTTATGTATGGTAAGTCTTCGTTTTTTCATATTTAGTATCTTCTGCTTTTGGGACTTGATATTTTTGAGACGAGGGTCTTCCGGAAATAACCTCTCTATCTCATCGAGGTAGTGGTAAGGTCTGCGTATATTTTACCCTCTCCAAACTTCATTTGTGGGATTCCACTAGGCATGTTGTTGTTGGTAAATTAATCACCTAAAGTATTATGTTTTTGAGAGTTTCGTATATGAACTATATATGAGATATTCACATTTCGTTTCTTGAGTTATTATTAATTATTTATCTAAGCACACCTCAACTATCAATTGTTCCCTTTTTCTCGTGATGGTGATAGTTCAATTAGTAAAAAAGGGAACGATTCATAGTTCAAGTAGAGGCGTAGTTAGAATTTGAAGTTTATGGGTTGAGAATTCCAATTCTTTTAGGTTTTTGAGTTCTAAATTAGTAATTCATACATAATTATTTTATTACTATAAATTCAAAGTTTGAATGAATAACCAACACATTGTCTTCGCCCCTAAGTTCATATATATATATATATATATGTATATTTATATATTGATAAATAGTTAGTAGTAATAATTTTGATAGAAAAATCGAACAAATGATAGTTCAGATAGGTAAACTCGTAAAAGTATGATATGATCATTGACTCTTAATAAATAAAGGAGAATAATTATAATTTATTATCTAAAATAAGCCATAAATATTTATACGACTAAACAAATATATAAACCAAACCGAAAAACCACACCAAACTGAAAATTCAAACCAAACAAAGATTTGTTTTTGAGGTTTACAAAATTTTAATTCCTTTGACTTGGTTAATGTTGCAGGTAGAAGAGCTTATATAATTGTGTGGGCATCTCAGTATGCTAATCTTTTTTTGATAAATATTGGATTTATCATTTTGGGTGGACAAGCATTAAAGGTAAATAAATCTCCTAGTCTAAATATTTATGTCTAACTACCTGTTGCTTTTACTCTTCAAAAATGTTGTTCCACCGAGTCGATATTCCAAGAATGCACATATTTTTCGGAGGATTTGACATGTATCCGTTGATATTTTTGAAGAGTGTGTGCAACATAGGCTAGCATATAAGACCAGGGTATGTATTGTCTAGACCTTATGGATTTGTCCCTTGAGTTATGCCATATGGAGCCTAAAAGTACGCGTACATTACCTTCGAATTTCACAATTTTTATGTCCAAACGCCCACCAAACTTGCCTAAAATGTCATATGCACCTTTTTTCCCGTAAACTTGTCAACCTATAAGCTTGTTAGTCAAAGGTATCATACGCGTCTATACTTGGAAACTTGAAGGTCTATAAGTCTGACAGTCCTTCTCTTTGATCCACCCTCGTCAGCCCGTCCTTCGTCATGTTTGTCACATATCCAGTCTCCCTATATGAGATGAAGCTAGGACATATAATGAAACATGAAGATAAATACTATGTTGTCAAGTTAATTTTATCAAATGTGTCAATAAGCACATAATGTTTCTTATTTTTCTGAAACAACTTCTTCTTTGTTTGTATAATTGGCAGGCTTTCTATCTTCTCTTTAAGGATGATGATCGGATGAAGCTAGCATACTTCATCGCGATTGCTGGATTAGCATGCGTCTTATTCGCCATTGCTGTTCCTACCTTGTCATCCTTACAAATTTGGCTGGTGATTTCATCTGTGTTCAGTCTAATTTACCTCACTATAGCTTTTGTATTAGCTCTTAGAGATGGTATGCATCAAAAATGTGACAGTTAATTATCTTAGTAATTGCATTAATATGTAAATAAACAAAGTTTTGTTGTTGTTGTTGGTAAATCGCAGGTATTAATGCTCCTCCGAGGGACTATAGTATTCCAGGATCGAAAATAAACAGAGTTTTTACAACAGTTGGTGCAGCTGCAAATCTTGTTTTCGTGTTCAACACAGGAATGATACCGGAGATCCAGGTAACGTACCTGGATATTGTGAACTTTTGTGAAGAATAGAACATTGTTCTTAAATAGTTTCGCGTCTTATCTCTCCTGCTAGTAGTATTAGTATTCATAAATGTTGTGTTTTATGCTTTCGTTGAGTTGAGGATCTTATATAAGAATTCAGAAACAACCTCAATACCTGCCAAGGCAGGGGTAAAGTCCACGTACACTCTATATTGGGGATGTTGTTGCTGATGAACTCAGCTTTGTATCAAAAATTATTTGAAGTTGATTGATATATCTAAACTATGACCTCTGCTTGAAGTAATTTACGCGATGAATCAGTTTCACATGATTTTATTTGATTCTGATGAGTTTCGTTTAATCTTTTTCTTTAACAGGCTACTGTGAGAGCACCTGCTGTGGACAACATGTTGAAAGCCCTGTATTTTCAGTTTACTTTAGGATCTGTGCCTGTTCATGCTGTTACTTACGTTGGGTACTGGGCGTATGGATCCAGTTCATCGTCTTATTTGCTCAACAATGTCAGTGGTCCAGTTTGGGTTAAAGCATTGGCGAATATTACAGCATTCTTGCAAGCAATCATAGCTTTACATGTAATAATCGTCTTTCTGCTTTGGTTCTATATTATTGAGTTTAACTTCTATATACTGACAGTATATGATCACTCCGTTCTCATGTTACATTGCCTTGTTTTTGGTTATTGTAGATATTTGCGTGTCCAACGTATGAGTACTTGGATACCAAATATGAGATTAAAGGAAGTGCAATTGCTATTCGGAACCTAGCATTCAGAGCTCTAGTCAGAGGAGGTTATCTCGCGCTTACTACTTTCCTATCTGCTTTGTTACCTTTCTTGGGAGATTTCATGAGCCTTACTGGTGCTATCAGCTCGATTCCACTCACATTTATTCTTCCGAATCACATGTATATAATTGCCATTAAAAAGAAACTGTCCTCATTACAAAAGAGTTGGCATTTGCTCAATGTTGTCTTTTTTAGTGTTGTGGCTGCTGCTGCATTAGTAGCTGCTTTCAGGCTTATAGCAGTGGACTCGAAAACTTACCACACATTTGCTGATTTATAGTTTCCTATGCCATGATTCCGAGGGAACGCCTCTCATCTGGCGTTCAAATTGATCTCAACTTTCTCAATTCCCTGCCTCACAGAGGTATATGATTGTACTATATATATCAGATAAATGAAGTTCATCATTTCGCGTCATAAACTTGAGGACCTAAACGCGTGTTTGAATCAAGCTCATTCTTGTTATGTGCATGTTTCTTATAACATCTTGTAATGCTTAGTTGCTTACCATCTGATGACACTGCTTATGGGAGCTAGAGAAGTTACTGCAGCATCGATTATCGACTAAGAAGATAGGATATGCAGACGTTGTTGCCTTAAACGACTCTCATATTCACATGTCCTTCGTTGATAGCTTAACTATTCAACGTGTTGGCGAGGGAAGCTGTGCAAACAGTGTAATCTGTTCTTCAAATACAACGAAAATCAGAAACGATTGATAGGTTTGGTTTGGTCAGTGTAGTAGAGCAAAAATTTGTGTACATACAGTTTTTTTCTAACCCGACTAGTATAGGAACTTCCGTACTTAGTCAGTAGCGAAGTCAGAAATTTCGTTAAGGATACTTTGAAGGTTATAGTCCTAACAATACTTTCAATATGTTAGCTCTCTGTAGTGCAACAATAATATTGTTAGGTAACTCTCATACCGGATTATAAAAAATGATTCCTTTCATGTTTATCTAACAACAAATTTAGCAACACAACAATTATTTTGTTTTTAAATTTCTCAATCGATATTCATTACAACAACAACAAGATACCCAGTGAAATCCTACAAGTGGGGTCTGGGGAGGGTAGAATATACGCAGACCTTACCGCTACCTCAAAGGTAGAAAGGTTGTTTCCTGGAAACCCTCATCTCAAAAACTCATAGGCAGAATAAACTAGATATGAAAAACTGGAAAGGAAAAGAAAAGGAAATCGGAAGAACAACTAATAGCGAAAAGCATGATAGTGTGTAAATACGATAAAAATCAACATATATATGACGAATACTGACAACACAAGATATAAAAACACGACTAATCTTACTTCCCTACTATACCCCAAGTCCAGACATCAACCTAATCCTGCTAACCTATTGGTTTGCTACTCTAATTCGCGACCTCCATTCCTTTCTATCTAAGGTCATGTCCTTGGTGAAATCAAGTTTCACCATATCTTGTCTGATCACCTCCCCTTAATACTTCTTCGTTCTACCTCTACTCCTTCGTGTAACTCCTAAATCTAACCTCTCGCACCTCCTGACAGGAGCATCAGTGCTTCTTCTCTGCACGTGTCCAAACCATCGCAGTCTTGTTTCCCTCATCTTATCCTCCACAGGGGCCACCTCTAGCTTCTCCCGAATTGTCTCATTCATAATCTTATCACTCCTAGTATAATCACACATTCATCGTAACATCTTCATCTCTGCGACTTGTATCTTCTGAACATGTGAGTTTTTGATTGATCAACACTCCACCCCATACAGCAAAGATAATCTAACCACTATTCTGTAAAACTTATCTTTAAAAGTATTACTTAAATTGTCACGTCAAAGGTGTTAGGTAAACAAAAAAAACTGTTGATGTTCTCAATAATAATACTTAATAAAAAAAGATATATTTAATTTGTCACACCAATTAATTAATTTTTAAATTGTGACCTGTCCTCTTCTTCAATATTTTTTTTTCAAATTTCCTAATATTGTATCAACCGTGGAGGAATCCTACAAACGTAAGCAACAACTGAAAAAAGTGGTGGGCAACGACTTTTAAAGGTTCATTTAATTTTTCTAATAAAAAAAATATTATTTATATATTATTAAAATTAATTTATAGTCTGCAGATCGTAACAATTTAGTATCAGAATTTTAACTTTATAAGTTCTAAATTTTAAGTAGTAATAATTAGATTCTAAACTTAATGTTGATATACAGCTATATTATTTCGATTCAATTAAATCTATATCTGAATTTCTAGCTCTAACTCCCAATTAACTGACACTACAAGAATGTTCAGGTAGAATATGACATGGCCCCAACAACTGGGTGCTGACAAATCTATCAACAGCAAAAAACATCCATCACTGTCCAATCATGGAGCAAGCAAGTGGGACAAATGAAAATAGCAAATAATATCTGCTGCAATTGCAAATAGGAAACACCCATTTGACAACGATTGAAGAATTTACAGAGCTTTTTCTTGCTTTTGATTGCAATGTCAACGACGTCGTCTGATCATCCCCTTCTCCCAAATGTGCGGAATGATGAAAAATTGGAAATTGATATTCCTAATTCTGCACATCAAGTTAGTAATGGTCTCTTTCTCTTACAAAATACTCTTTTGGGTTGTCTATTTTTTTGTGAATTTATGCTTGATTATGTTCAGAAATGAAGTGAATTGTCATGGCTATTGTAGAAACCTGGTTGCTTGATATGTAGACTAAATTATAATCCTTGGACTGATATTGGATAGGGTGAGATATCTCATGATTAAGCATGGGGTGAAATTTATATTGCGTTTGATTGATGGTATAAATTTATATGATCCCTTAAGAGTTTTGAAGAAGTTGATTGTTTTAATTAGACCCCCAAGGATGTATATGAGTAAGCAAGATTAGTGTCTTCTTTTGTGCATAATACACTCATGTTTCTTTGTGGTTAATTCCAAATGCACCTTTTTGTATGACAAGTCCTGCGATTAGTGGCCGAGTCAGGATGTTTAGTTGATGGGTTCTGAATCATGATGATTTTTGCTTACTTGGTTCTGGATGGATTAATAAAAATACAGAGTTTGAGCCAGATCTAATGGGTTTTGCTGACTCCGTAGCTTTAAGGCTGCCCCTGCCCTTGCTTGTGATAAAAAATGAAGTCCGTGGCCACTGTGTAGGGGCAGATGTAGAGTGTGAATTGTGGTTGAACTCAATAGCTTTAGCTCGGACCCTTTGTATGCGTTAAAATTTTTACTTAATAAGTACATATAATTGATTTTCAAATGAGTAAATTAACTGATGTGTAGTAGAATCCGGAATTTGAACCTGTAAAGTCCTAATCTTGAATCCACCTCTGCCTCTTCAAATAACATTCCCGTTCACCTATATTTAAGTAAAACTGCATATCAGATGAATGAAAACATGACATGGTGTAGTAACTACTAGTTGCATAGATGTTATGTTAGCATGCCCCATGTGATTAATGTACTAGAATTGAGTTACCAAATATGAGGTAAAATAAAAGTTTTGATTTTGTTGGCAAAATTTTGAACAATGTCTTACTATTTTTATCTTTCTTGAGCTGAGTGTCTATCCTAGAAACAGTCTCTCTACCTGCACAAGGTAGGGGTAAGGTCTGTGTAGACTCTATCCTCCCCAAAACCTCACTTGTAGGATTTCACTATATATATATATTGTTGTTGTTGTTGTGTTGTCTTACTATCGTTATCTTCAATCCCATTAAGATGTAGATCATAGAAGAAAAAGGTGCGTAAAACAGTACAATATGTTATCTGTAAATTATGATTCTTGCCATAAATATAGTAAATTGTGCTCATTTCACCTGTTGTGCAAGCCGCAGATTCATGGTTTCAGGTGGGAATTGTTTTGGGAACTGGCATCAACAGTGCCTTTGCTCTCGGATATGCTGGCATAATTATGGTACCTCTAGGTTGGGTTGGTGGTGTGGTTGGTTTGATTTTATCATCAGTTATATCCCTATATGCTAGTACACTTATTGCTAAGCTCCATGAATATGGGGGAAGAAGGCATATCAGATATAGAGACCTTGCGGGATTCATATATGGTATGTGTTGCTGAAAACTCGTCAAATAAATAGTGAAGCTTCTTACACTTCTTTTGTGATTTATACGGTTTTGATTCCGTTGGTTTAGCTGAATGGGATTTTTGTTGATACAGGACAGACAGCCTATTCACTTGTCTGGGCAATGCAGTATGCAAATCTTTTCTTGATAAATACTGGATTTGTCATTTTGGGAGGACGGGCATTAAAGGTAATTTGCCTCTAAAACTTTCCAGAACCACTGAGAAGGTACGATAATAAAACAAGGACAAATAAAGGAAAGGGAAAGGAAAGTATGATGAGAAATAAAATGTGGTTTGTCAAGAACATATGCATGCTTCTTTGATAGATTTGCTTTCTCTTCCTTCCCTGCACATAAGAAATTCTGAAGTATTGGCAGTCGATTAATCTTGGCAAATTCATTAAGATCTTTTAGTTCGTGGATTTGATGTCCAAGCAAAATAATACACATATGATTCCATTCAGATTTTTGTGTTTTCTGATGGGATGATTCCAATTACTTGATGGCAGGCTTTCTATGTACTCTTTAGGGATGACCATCAGATGAAATTGCCACACTTCATTGCACTGGTTGGGTTCGCCTGCGTCCTTTTTGCCATTGCTATACCCCATTTGTCAGCATTAAGGGTTTGGCTGGGGTTTTCAACATTCTTCAGTCTTGTGTATATTTGTATAGCGATTGCTTTGTCTCTTAAAGACGGTTAGTCTCTCCTTCCTTAATCTCTCGAGTCAAATGCAAATTACAATTTTCAATGTATACATACTGTTAATTAAATTGCTGGCACTTTTGGGTAATTATCCTTTTTTGCTGTACATTTTTGTTGAAAAATAAAATTGATCGTATCTTAGTGTATGAATGTGTAGTTTGCTTCTAGGTTCTTCCAATCCTCCTCTTTGGAGATTGATGAAAAGCTTGCTCTTACTCCTTATGTTGGGTGTTGAGGGATAGGGGTATCTTGGCACCATTCATCATGCAATATTACACGTAGTATTGGAGCTTGTTATATAAGCAAACAACATCTCTGCATGAAATCATATTTGTCTGGAGCGGAAAGCATAGTCTTGTTCCCATTGATTTTCCTTCCTTACCAACAACAACAACAACATATCCAGTGAAATCCCACAAGCGGGGTCTAAGAGGATAGAGTGATCGTAGACCTTACCACTTCCTTACCGAAAATGATATTTTTCCTTTCAACTTTGTAGCTCTGTATTTTCAAGAGGAATGCTGTCTTGGTTCATCCTTTCTGAATATCCTGAATTGCAGGTCTTGAGGCACCTCCTAGAGACTATAGCATTCCCGGAACCAAAAACAGTAGGACTTGGGCAACTATTGGTGCAGTCGCTAACCTTGTTTTTGCATATAATACAGGAATGCTTCCTGAGATACAGGTAATTGGCCTAGAAATTGATAGACTTTATATATGCATATAATCTTTTGCTCAGCAAGCCTGACTTATAATGAAGTCAAAGTAGTGAATTACTTGACATGAGTTTATAATTGAAATTTTGGTATGATATGTTTTTTACTTTCTGTAATCAGCTGCCAGTTTCAGATGCTTAAACTAATTTTGCATGTAATACTCACCATAGCCTCAAGAATTTTTAACTCACTTTAGTTTCCTTGCTTCTTTTTGCTAGAACTGATATGCTCTTTATGATTGTACATAGAGTTGAAAACTCTCGGCAATTTCATAAATGATGTAATTTTGTCTTTTCAATACTAGTGATAAACAAAGCTGGATTATACTCAGTTATAGTTGCGCCATTTTAGGTGATCTTTTGTTACCATTTGTACCTTTCTTTTGAATTTTTAGATCTTCTTCTATTCATTATGTCCTTTCGAGTGAAAGAAATTACTTAATTAGCTACCATGGTTGATGTAATTTCATTGAGTTGTAATGGTCTACTTCTTATTTTACTTATCGGCTCTAAAGGTCTATATCCATAATTTAATGATTGACTTCGACTTTGATGTAGAAACTTGATCGAACAGTACAGTGAAGGATGTCTGCTAAAACAGATAGACACCCGACCTATTTGCTGGAGGGAAGTGTCGGTCCATATACTGATTAATTAGGATTTCAGTCTTATTGATTACCCTTCGATTCTTGAATCTAAACTTAGTGCAACATTCTATTAAAGAGACTTCTTTGATTATGAACGAGAGTTGTTTCGCTACCCCTCCTTACTAGTAGTCATAGTATTATTCTTATAACTTCTTGTCCTTCAATGTTTGTTACTATCTGTTGTTTCTTTACTTCAATATTTTATTTGTTGTAGTTATTGTAATTTTATCAGAATGTTTTGTTATGCTTTCTATAGTATTTTGCCATGGCTTCTTCACTTCCATTATTTTCTTTTCCGAAATACTTTCATTTGTTTTTCCTTGAGCCGAGGGTCTGTTGAAAACAACCTCTCTACCTCCCAAGGGTAAGGTCTGCATATACTCTACCCTCCCCTAACCTCACTTGTAAGACTACACTAGAGATCTTCTTCTTCTTGTCGATCATCGTTTTTAACTCTCTCAATCTCTTGTGTCTTTCATGTAGGCTACTGTGAGAGAACCAGTTGTCAATAACATGATAAAAGCCCTTAACTTTCAGTTCACTTTAGGAGTTGTTCCAATGCATGCTGTTACTTACATTGGATATTGGGCTTATGGATCAAATGCATCTTCCTATTTGCTGAACAATGTTAGTGGTCCAATTTGGTTGAAGGGAATGGCTAACATTGCTGCTTTCTTGCAAGCTATCATCGCGTTGCATGTAATTATCACTCTGCTCCGTTCTTATAATCTTTGTACAACTATTTTCATGTTACATAATTCAAACAAGAAAAAAACTTACCTATACCTGGTATTTACACCAATGCAATAGATTAATAACATGCATCCTTATATATAAACTGTTTATCAGTTAACCATAGTTAACTAACACCAATTCTCACCTCATCTTCTATCACTAGTAATCATGGTAAAAAAAGCTGCAGTTTGGTGTAAACACAGGTGTCAGTAAGTTTTTTCCTTAAAACAGTTCCAAATAAGAAGGCAAGCTTTGGAGCAACGGTAAAGTTATCTCTGTCTAACCTATAGGTCACGAGTTTAAGTCGTGAGATCAACCCTTGATGCTTGTGTCAAATTAGTCTGTCTAACCCTTCCTCGAGCCCTATATAAACGTGGGATGCTTCCTGACCAGTCCCCGATAACACATGTTTGTCCCTCATTTACCTCTATAATGTCTCTAATTGTTTTTAAGCATGCTGAAACTTGTTTCTTATTTATGATCCTAGATATTTGCTAGTCCGACGTACGAGTTCTTGGATACCAAGTATGGAGTTAAAGGAAGTGCATTGGCTTATAAAAACTTGGCCTTCAGAATCATTGTTAGAGGTGGTTATATAGCCATTACAGCTTTCCTTTCTGCTCTGTTGCCTTTTCTGGGAGACTTCATGAGCCTTACTGGGGCTATCAGTACATTTCCACTCACATTTATACTCCCAAATCACATGTACATTGTTGCTAAGAGAAAGAAACTGTCAGTTTTACAGAAGAGTTGGCATTGGCTCAATATTTTTTTCTTTAGTTGTATATCAGTTGCTGCATTAGTAGCTGCATTGAAGCTCATCACAGTAGACTCCAAAACATACCATGTCTTTGCTGACTTATAATTGTTATTTTTTCAGTATTTGTGTGTGTGTGGGGGGGGGGGGGGGGGTTCAAGTTCCCATCCTTGGGGGTCATTTATATGTAAATGTTAAATTATTCAGTTATAATGAAGTGTTTTCTGAATTTTTTACTCAAAGAAATGTGTATACATGTGTATATATATGTATATCATTTTGCTTTCCATTCTAGTCGTTTGGTTTCATATCTGGTACTTTCTGCTTTTGGGGATGATATTTTTGAGATTAGGGTCTTTCGAAAACAAACTTTCTATCTCTATGAGGTAGTGATAAAATCTGTGTACATTTTACCTTCCCCAGTTGATAGGCGAATTCACATTTGACTACTATCGAGTATTGTGATATATCTTTGCATTGTGATTTAAGGACAAGCTTTAAGCATCATGACTTGATTACCAGCGAGTAGGACAGTCTGATGCACAAAGCATTTCGTATTTACCTAAAATAAAAATTAATTTTATATTGTGTTCAAATATACAATTTAAACAGACAAATAAAATTTATCAATAAGTCTAAGGAAAGGCTAATATATTTTGCCTTCAAATTACATCACACAAGCATGCATAATAAATTGGATCTTTACACAAATAATCTACCAAATTCACTATTCATTTTTTTCTATTTAGTTCATAGATTATGTTTGATTATACGAAATTAAATACATATTATACATTCACAATTTTAAAAATTTTAGTGGTTGGATGGACGGTTTCATGTTAATTATTCGTAACAAGGGTACTTAATTTCATAGTTTCTCCTACATTTATATTGATCTTTTAACTTTTGCCTTTAGAAATCGAACTTTTATGCGTAGAAAACATAAGTTCTTCAGAGCCACAAATCATAACTTACGACATACTATAATGTGAAAATAAAAATTCATACACCGCGAAAAAATTATTTATCTGAGGGACAAAAATTAAAGACAAGCACAAAACAAGGACAAAAATGCAAATGATCCAGGTCAGGTCCTTCCTTCTTTCCAGTCCGGCCCAAATCAGTCAAGCCCAATGAATTATACAACTGGGCCTCAAGCCCATCTCTCGTTCGCTTAATATAAATTCTTCTCTTCTCCCTCATCAATTAGGGTTTTAGGCTTCTCCATTAGAAGGCATCTTCTTCAGTTTACAGCTCCAGAGTCGAAAATGGTGAAGGGACGCCAAGGAGAGCGTGTAAGGTACTGAATCATCTTTGTTCACAGTCCCATTTTCATAGAATTTGCTTGTAAAATCACATTTTTCACTTCCCTTTTGCTTATTTCTTCATCCAGACTCTATACCAGAGGAACTGTTCTTGGATACAAGAGGTAACGTAACTAATTTATTGTTATTATCTAATTTTAAACTGAAATGAGTCTGAATAGATCGGAAAGATAACTGAATTGCAGCTGATTGATTGGTGGAATTTTGATTTGTGAATTAGGTCGAAGTCGAATCAGTATCCGAATACTTCATTGGTTCAGATCGAGGGAGTGAACACTAAGGAAGAAGTAGATTGGTACTTAGGGAAGCGTATGGCATATATATACAAGGCGAAAACAAAGAAGAATAACTCTCATTATCGTTGCATTTGGGGGAAAGTTTGTAGGCCTCATGGAAACAGTGGTGTTGTAAGAGCTAAGTTCAAGTCCAATCTACCACCAAAATCCATGGTACATGTCGTCTACGATTGTAATTGAATATATTTGCTTAGTGTAAAGAGGGAGGGTAGCTCACATTTTGTGTACTTATTATTGTGTCTTGCAGGGAGCTAAGGTTAGAGTTTTCATGTACCCAAGCAACATATAAGGTACTAAAATTTATTTAATTTATTTAATATGTTGACCAAGATTGATTTTTGATATGTTATAGTCTATACTCTATAGTAATTACTGTTGTTATATATAGTAGCGGGTCAGTACGTAGTCGAGTGCTTTTTGCTTTCCCTTTCCTGGAGTATTAGTATTAGTCTGGTATTTTTGTATTCTAAGATTTCTATTTCTATTGGTTGATTCTTTATATTTTTCTTTTTGCTGTTCCTGTTTTCCGTACTGAAGTCGTTTTCATTTCTTTTATGCCGATAGTCTATTGGGAACCATCTCTCTACCTTCTCAAGGTAGGGTAAGGTCTGCTTACACACTACCCTTTGTACGTCCCACTTGTGGCAGTTTGTTGTTGTTATTTGTGTCTTTCTACATTTGCTTGAATTTTCCTGCTGTAGGACATAGACTAATGGTTAAAGGATCATTTAGTTTGTGGGGATGGAGAACTGTTTTATAATTGGTCTAATTATTTGTAAAGTGCATACTTTTGGATTGCCTCTTACCATAAGATCCTCCGACAATTATATTGTGTTAAAATAATGTGTTTCGTACCTGTTAAATTGAAAGTTCATACATTAACGCACTAAGCTGGTGTCTTCAAACCCGATTGCTCGGCTCCACAAACTCCACCCCCCCAAAACCAAATTTTGATTGCTCTTACACTATTTACTCAACGTGTGTGGGGATACTAAACTATAGTTAAACAATCGCGCTATGCCACTCATATACTATACTGCCCTTTTTTCCTTACAAGTTACACCCAAAAAGAACATGAACAGAAGACCACTTGATCCTTCTTGTGTTCCTTTGGAACAATCTCCTATTCTATCGTTCCACATTAACCAAAAATTACATAGAGGCTCATCACTGTAGCGTCTTTTGTAGGCAAACGTTGATTACCTCTGTTTACTTGTGTCCATTCAGAAGTGATGAGACACCAAGCGGCAAGAGATCGAAAGATGGTGTTATCTTTGCTGTTTCGGATTAACTATAGGGTCTTTTTGTAATATGTTTCAATAAAATATTGAGCAGACTTCTATCCCTTCAAGTAGCACACAAGAACATATGCACAGAAGCTTTAAGCGATCAGCAGTTCTGATCCTCTGTTTTGGATAGTGTGGAAAGGGGGAAAGTGTTCTAGCTGAATTGGTTTTGAATTGCTATCATTGTGTATATATATATTACTCCCTCTGTCCATCTTTACTTGGCTCCTATACTATTTTAGGATGTCCAACAATACTTGTCCAGTTTATG
>JBCEWC010007108.1:0-21936 GCA_038996855.1 Solanum aculeatissimum | reverse complement strand
GTTATTTTGAAATGGTTTACCCTTAGTCCCTAATTCCCGTTATTTAATGTTGAATGTACTTTCGCGACCGATGAAGTGTGATAACAAGTTTGAGAGGCTTGTTTGGGGTTCCTTCGGGTTCCTCATTCGCCATGTCACATCTAGGCCTTAGGCTTGGGTCTTAACATATTCAGAGTATGTGCAGATATTATGGTTAGACGATGTGTCGATGAGGATGAAGGATGGAAAATCCTCGAACATTTTCATGTTTGGCCAGCTTGGAGCCATTTTTCTGGCAGCAGGACTGCCAAAAAGGTTTTGGACTGCGGATTCTATTGGCCGACCATTTTTAGAGACACCCACACATTTGTGTCTAGATGTGTAGCATGCCAACAAACGGGAAACATCTCCAAACGTGATGAAATGCCACTACATTATATACTCCCTTGCGAAGTATTTGAAGTCTGGGGCATTGACTTCATAGGACCCTTTCCTAGCTCTTATGGTAACAAGTATATTTTGGTGGCCATTGATTATGTCTCTAAATGGGTCGAAGCGCCGGCATCTCAAAAGAATGACGATCGCACAGTGGTGCAATTCTTGAAAAATTTGTTTGCTAGGTTTGGAGTACCTCGGGTACTAATCAGTGATCAAGGGACACATTTCCGGAGTGACCCTTTGGCCAGAACTTTAGAGCGATATGGTGTTCACTGTAAGGGTGGTGTTGCTTATCACCTACAAATGCAAGGCCAAGTGGAGAATGCTAATAGAGACATTAAGCGCATTCTGGAAAAGACTGTTGCTAAAACACGAAAGAACTGGAATTCAAGGCTAGATGATGCACTATGGGCCTTTCGTACTCATATAAAACCCCTATAGGATCTACTCCTTTTCATCTCATCTATGGTAAATCTTATCATTTACCCGTTGAGATTCAACATAAAGCACTATGGGCTTTGCAAAAGATATACCTTGATTTAAAAAGTGCTGGAAAGGAGAGATTCTATCAACTTAATGAGCTCGATGAATGGAGAACCTTGGCTTTTCATAATAATCACCTATATAATGAGCGCATGAAGAAATATCATGACGCTCATCTCAAAAGGTCCAAGGAGTACAAGGAAGGAGACATGGTGCTTTTATATAACTCTCGGTTGAGATTGTTTCCCGGGAAGTTGAAAACAAGACGGTCTGGTCCATTTGAGGTAACAAGGATATATCTTTATGGGACCGTTGAACTCCAAGGAAAAGGTGAAAGATTTAAGGTCAATGGTCATAGATTGAAAAAGTTTGAAGGGGGAGGAGTGCCCCAAGAAAGATCCTTGATGTACCTCCAAGATTGGGATGTTTTGAAGTGAAACCTTATGACGTCAAGCTAGTGACGTTAAAGAAGCGTTGAACGGAAGACAACCCGTTGATTTGATAAAACAAAGTGTGTGATTAGTTTAGTATGTAGGTTTGAGTACGTGTGAGTGTTTCTTATTATTGTATATTTTTGCAGATGGCTCATCAACGATCTGGGGCCCCTGGTAATCTGCCCCACTATGCATATTTAGGCAGGCAAATTCCTTTTAGTAAAAATGAGGCCCGAAGGAGGTTTAGAGAGTGGGGATATTTGAGGGAGGTGGCCCCTCCTATGGTCATTGATGTTGAGGCGTTAGAGCTATATGGGCTATGGGAGAGTATTCATACCTTGTTAGGTGAGTCTCATTGGAGGGGATTGCTACTTTTTGAGGGTCCCACGAGCCCGGGATTGACTATAGAGTTCTTATGCTCACTTCGATTCTGGAATGGCCAGCGTCTGGAGCCGAAGGCTGGCCGCATTGGGCCTGATACCCGCATGGTCTTTACTTTCAGAGGAGAGGAGCATTCATTGACTGTTCGAGAGATGGCTTTTTGCTTAGCACTTTACTCAGAGGACTTTGCTCGATCTTTAGCTTTTGATCAGCTGGTTAGGGAGTTGGATACCACTTTTGATTATGATAGATTCTGGCGTACCCACTCCATTGACACTCGAGACTTTAGGTACGGGGAGTCCACATCATCATTCTTGCGAGAGCCGAGTTGGAGAGTATTGAGCTACATTCTGAGTATGTCTTACTTCGGGCGCCCACAAGGGGCGAACTGAGTAAGAAAGGATGATATATTCTTCTTTTGGAGCTTGGTGGAGCACAAAGAGGTACATTTGGCCGTTTTTATCGCATGATTCTTCGCCTCACAAGGGTCGAAGAATAGAATCACTATTCAGGTCGGCCCACGAGTGACACTGTTGGCTCAGTCTCTCATACAGCCCCATCTGATAGTTGATATGTTGTCTCTTAACGACAGCAGGATTAGACTCACTCCGACGAACCTTAGAAATATGCAGTTTGTTCGTCCAATGCTTGAGTCCGATTCAGAGTCAGATGAGGACCATGATCCAGCAGCAGTGAGCAGTCACATCCGCATCCTCCTCAGCCTCATCCTCAGCTACAGCCACAGGCATACCATTCTTCTTCTGAGGCTTCGTCATCTTCTACCCAAGCTTCACATCGCCCGATTACCCTGCATAGCATGATGGCAGGTATTGATAGTATTAGATCATTGCAGGGAACACATGAGACTCGATGGGCACAATGGACTGCTGCACAGGATGCTCGCTGGCAGGCATGGACCGCAGCACAGAAGGAGTGCCAAAGGAGGCAGGATGATAGGCTTGATTAGATGTACTCACAGGTGGAGAAGATGTACTTTGCCCAGTTCCCTAATAGACGCCCACCCAGCAGCAGTTCTGATCCTCCTTTTTAGTATGATTTTCCTTTATCTTGCACTACTTTGTTTTGCTATTTAAACCTTATGTTTTTTGACAGATTTTGAGGATTCTTGTTAGGGAAGTTTTCTGAGCTCTATGCCCTTTTCCCTTATTTTATCATATGGAGTTATATGTCTTTTTTTATTTCTTTATTCCTAGATTTTTATTGCGTATGTTAATTCCTAAGTGTGAGGAGATATACTAGTATTTGCATGTGAGTGTTTTACTCAGAAACACTATTTTTTAGTCACTTTGATCCACGAGGGCGTGGCTTACTTTAAGTGTGAGGAGGATAGAGTTTCTGATAAAAACACTTGTTTAGGAGTATTTTTTAATTATACTGATTAAAATTGGTTATGTGAGTATAATTGTCACTTTTCTTTTAAAAAATTACATGCCTCCTGAAAATATTTAGTATGTAATTTTCTTTTGATGAACCATATCTTTGCACATATTTTTGCATATTTGTCTATCATTAAATTTTATTTCTTTGCTGGATATATTTTTAGATAATGCTCCGCTATTTCTGAATTATGAGCAATCATTGTTTCTGAAGAAGATTCGTTCAAAATAAATAAGGGTTTTTAATTCAAATCAGACAAAAGAAAGACACCGTGCTGAAAGAAAAATAATAAGTCAAAAAGTATTTAGTTCTATGTCATTTGATGAGACTTATTACTTGCTAAAAAGAAATATGAATTGTCTAGCTAAAAATCATTTGGTTCTACGTCATCTGATGAAGTAATACAATTATTAATAAATAAAAGAAACCCATATTTTGAAATTTTCTTTTCTTTAAAACAATGCTCCAGCTGAGTTATTAAATTTTATTTGATCCAAAATATATATATATATATATTGAAAGAGTTGATTGCTAAATTTCTTCTTTAACATTGGGTAAAATGTTTGACAAATAAAATTCGTGCAAATAATTGGTTCTAGCGGAATTAAGTTTCATACTTTTTCAAACAGGAGGTAGTAATTTTAGAAGCCAGGGTTGATTGCTAAATTCATGTATCTACTCTTTAATATGTAATCAGGATACTCACTGTAAATCTTTTGTTATCCTTATCTTTGTGAATGAACAAGTTTGTTGCTTGAGGGCAAGCAATGCTTAAGTGTGAGGAATTTGATAAGCTCCTCTCGTGCTTATTTTATAACTCATAATTTAAGTATTTTTGTTCAAATAATTAAATAAGTCAAGGAATATTAATTCTTTTGTTCAAATATATTTTAAAATTGTGTAAATTGTATAAACAAAGTTTGTTCAAAAGAAAATACAGGATTAAAAACAAGATGAGGTCAAATTGAAGCAAAACGAAAGTGCTAATAAATCATATTGGGAGCTCGAGGAAGATTTTAAACAGTCAACAAAGGAGAAAATAGCTGAAATCGATAAACACGGTCAAAAAGGACGAAAAGGAAATCTGTAAAGCGGACGACAATCTGGAAAAGCAAAAAAGTGCGCGAAGGACGACCGTCCTTCGCGGAAGGACGACCGGCCTCCGTGCTTATATATAGGCAGTTTCCTCTCTGGCGAGATCGAAAAATTCCAAACAATTGTTCTATTTTTCTGTTCTTTAAATCTTTCTGTTTTTGTCAACTTTTGGGAGTTCAATCTTGTGGGTTACTTCCAGTCCGTGTAGTTTATTCTTTTGGTCATTGTTGTATGTTTTCGTTGTTACATTATTCTATAATAAAATTATTATCATGTTTAATTATTATTCCATATTTTAATTTAGTTTAATTGTTAGCATGTCTACTTAATTTATTTAGGGTTATGAATTGTAGTAGGGTCGTGAATATGTAGGAGAATATTATTCCAGTCTATTTAATTATTTATTTTAAGCACTAGTTGCTTTCAATTGTAGACAAATGAATTAATGAATTTGACAATTTATGAATTAATTACTGGATGACTATAATTTGTATTTGGCAATATAAATAATAGTTTCAACCCGCTACATTGGTGCATGTTATTAAACCTAGGGATAGGATTAACTTAATAAATTAATCTTGGTCGGATGATTACTAGCGTAACATGATAAATTAATTAAATAGTAAAATTACTCTGATCACTGAAAATAGTCCCGACCTGAAATCAATTCATAATCCTTATTTTATAATTATTGTTATACCTGTTTATCATATCTCATATAACTTCGAATTTAGGTAACTTTCGATACCAATTAGTAAACTTTGCCTAGCTAATTTTAATAGAATATTTTCCTTCGAGCCAATCCTTGAGAATACGACACGGGGAATAATCAATTCCCTACGGAATATATTGACTATCACTATACTATGTTCGTCAATATTACTCTTTGGCTACGCGCATTCCTTTCGTATCACTTGTCCCCTTGACATGTTGCTTGGTCATACTATATTGTCATATGCATTGCATACCCGAACACTTATTTCTTAATTGTGCTAACCTATATTCTTGTTCTACATGTTCTAACCATGTAGGGACCGGAGACGATATCTACATTCTACCGGACGACGCTTGATTCTTGATTGAATATTTTGCTAGTGGTGAGCTCTTTTGTTCAAGGGAAATAGCCACCGTCTATCTACCTATTTTATATTATGTCATTTACATTCTTAGGTATTGAGGGTGAGCCTCAAACATTGTCGAGGCCTCGCTTATCTATGTAGAGGCTTATTGGACCATTTTAGACTCTTGTGTGTTGACTCGTTATGTTAAACATTTTGGTTATGTAATACTATGCTATTTAGCCTTGATTATGAGAATGGTCTCTTATTATGCTTATGATATGAATGTTTGGAATTTTGATTGACTATATGCTTATGTGGAAAGTCCCATGATCCCGGTGTGCCCCCATAGATGAATCCCCCCTCCCCTTACTTGTTCCCTTAGAGATAATTGCTACATGTTATGTGAATGCATTCTTTTCCCATTCCCTATATCATCTCCATAGCTTGATTCCCATGTCTCAAGTCCCTTAGAGCTTACGTGTTATGTGTTTAGCTTCCGCGTTTCCAAATCGATGATGTGTGTAATGATGCTATGATGGCTTGATCGAGAACTTTCGGGTTCTCCTTCGCCAAGTCACATCTAGGTCCCCTATCTGGGTCATGACATAAGCACATTCCCAACATTCATAAGCCAATAAACATAATCATAAGCATAATCGAAACATCATTTCCATAAACAAATCCTAATAATCATAATATCCCAATAAAGCATAATACAACGTGCAAGAGTATAACATGTCCAACATAACATCTGCATAAGATAGAGCGGGGCCTCGACATAATCCGGGCTCACCGTCAAGTCATACCGAAAGAGAGCAAAACAATACAAGGAAGAGGAAAGTAGATATTGCCCTTGAACAAAGGGCTCACCACAAGCAATAAGCTTCAAGGAGATCACTCGTCGTTCAACAGTAGATAGAGGTCCTCGCCGGTCTCTACATGGTTAGAACGTGTAGAACAAAGTATGAGTTAGCACGATAAAGCACTAAGTATGCAGGCATGTAAATGCGTGTGCACATGAATCTATAACAACCTGTATGACAAGGGCACATACATAGAAGAGAATATAAGAAAGAGCAATATATCAATATGTTGTGATGATTATGATGTATGAAATGCCATAATGCTTATAGTATGGAGGTGATGGAACCATAACCTACATCCAAACTCATGTGAGCTACAACATGAACTTGTCCGATGAGGCCTCCTATCGGATCGGAGAAGATTACTGGCCAAAGGTAATCTACATTGTACCTTACGTGCCTCCCATTTTGGTGGGATGGACACCTTCCTTATGGGCCTCCAGATTCGGAAGGACTTACATATCATATCATATCAAAGCATACCTTATGGGTCTCCCATTTCGGTAGCAACCTACGTTGGCACATAGTTTCAGGAAAGGAGTGGGACCCTTGGGGATAGCCCACTTACTACTCCAATCCTTCTCGGTACTAAGTCATTATCCCAAAATAATAAAAACAGAAACTTGACATTTGAATCATCAAATCATGCATACTTGGGATTAGAAACCAAATCACTTTCATTACTCTTATACATACTTAACAAGAGTCAAACACATTTCATAATCATGCTTCATTATGCTAAAAATTCAAACATACTTTCATATCAAACTTCATGCATAAGAGTAGATCCATACATGTCATAACTTGCCATATCATATTGGTGTAAACACCCATGTTTCTCAAAGAGTCATATCAAGAGACTCTGTGATTACAAGCCTTAACATATCATATCATAACATGAGGGTCATGCCCTTAAAAAGAACTTCATCATAACCATGCTTCAATGCTTATGTCATGAATGAGGAATCAAGTGCATGGGTAATGGAGCATTCAAACTTTAAACCACAATTCAATAGACAATTCAACATAATCCATGATAAAATCCCAATTTAAAACATAATGAAATTTACCCATGCATATTAAACCATCAAAGGGACATGCACATTGATCATTCAAGAATTTTAAAGTATTTTATAAAATTCAAGCTTAAATCATCATTAAATCACCTAATTTCTACATCCCATAACTCAATTCATTTAAATACTTCAAAATTTAATGAACCCATAATCAATGAAAGCTTAAAATCAAAATTTAAAGAAAAAGGTTCTTGGGTCTTAATGGATGAAAGAGAATCCATGAATCAATCCCACATATCTTGAGTCTAATCAAGAGAATTGAATGGAATTGCAAGAGAGATGAATTTCCCCAAATTTCTTCAAACTTTCATCAGTGGAGATCAAAAGGATTGAGAGAATTTTGGAGAGAATTGGAGAGTGTTAGAATGGATGAAAAAGGATTAGGGTTTGATTTAGGGGAGTTAAGAGACCTTAGAAATCCTAAAAGGGGCATATGATTTAATTAAATTACGAATTAACCATTAATAAAATGGACTAATTCACTGAAACAGTGTCTCATGGAAGGCCTACAGTGACCGTCTAAAGGTTCATGGACCGTGAACCTGTCCGTGAGACTTCCCTTGGTCTCGACTTCGGCTTGAACTCTCGGGGGACTTTCTAGATCACTTCACAAAGGGCCTCACGGACTGTGTAGCTGCACACGGACCGTGTACTGGTCCATAGAACATCACTTGGTCCGGAGTCTAACCCTGAACCTTGGCAAACATTTTGCAACAACTAACGGAACCCCCTTTACAGACCGTGGGGCTTACACGGACCGTGAAGTGGTTCGTGAGCCTATGGATCAACCCACGGACCCCCTCACGGTTCGTGAGCCTCCACATGGCTCGTGGACCCTCCCGTGTTGTTCTGCCTTAGACTCAGGCTACATCCCCTTTTCCAGAACATTACCATATACAGGCAGTCCCACTGCAAAGGCCATAACCATCGCATACGAACTCCGAATTGAGTGAAACCAGTTGAGATACGAAGATAACTCAAACAGATTAGATTTATCATATAGTATCCCACACAATTCATCTCGTACCAGAAGATATGTCATCTCAAAGCCCCAGCTGTCTAAACGATCTTACAAATTTCCACCAAAACAATTCCTTTAAGTCCGGCAACCCGAATACCATCCATGACTACCAAAATTCAACCACGACGAACCCAACACTAACCTTGACTAACCATTATTAAGTTCAAAAATTTTTGGATCGTTACATTAGAGATCTTGTGGTCCAAACTACCACGCCCATAGCAAGCACCCGTAGCTCTCCTACATTCACCCATGTGGATACCACCATATTGACCCCAAAGAGGAACCCAGGGACCACCCCCAACTTGTTCCTTAGGAGGAGGCACCCTTGTATTGGAAACTCTCACGTTAGAACCTTAGCCTTGTTGAAATAGGCCAAATCTACCACCGCTCTTGGCATTGGAGAACCCACCATCAAGTCGGGCCCTCTTAGCTTCATTCACCCTCCTCTTCTTAAGCTTTTTACCGTCAATTTGTTCGGCATAAGTCATGAGCCTTAAATGTCCATATCTCAAATAAGCATGGTCGTATGATACTCTTTTACAACCAAATCGGAGACACCAGATATGAACTTGTGCATTCATGCACGAGGGTCAGATACAAGCATGGGAGCATACTTGGAGAGCTTAGTAAATTTGAGAGCATAATCCCTCACAGTCATACCACCCTGTCAGAGATTGGTGAACACGGTCATTTTGGCTTCTCTAAGCTCAAGAGGAAAGAACCAATCAAGGAAGGCCACTTTGAACTCTTCCCACCCAACCTTGATATCCGCAACTCATTTAACCAACCATTGGTTATACCACATTTGAGCCACATCTTTCAATTGATATACGGCCAACTCGACTTTCTCTTCTAAACTCACCCCCATGATAGTCAACACCTTCGTGAGTTCATCAATGAACTCTTGAGCATCCTCGTCCACTTTCGATCCATAGAACTCTTGATGGTTCATCTGGGTTAAATCCCTTACCCTAGAAGCCGGAGTACCAACAATCACATAACTGATTGGCCAAGCTTGGTTGGCCACTGCTTGGGACAACATAGAGACCACATTTCTAAACTTTGCATAAGTCACATGTTCCTCTACCGGTGCCCGAGGGGCTTGTTTCTCAAATTCTGGAGCTTGACGGGGGAAGGGAGCTCTTCTAGGAAGCATGTTCTGAAAGAGCGACAAGAACCAAGATTTTAGGAAATTTATCGTAACAACTCATGGCACTACATAAGGAGACAATGAAATGAGAAAATTTCCTAAAAAGTCATCATAGCCTCCCGTTCATAGGCATAACGCGCATAACACCCATGAACAAGACTCTAATTGACGCGGCATGTTGGACACCGAGGATTATTTACAAACCTAGGGTTATGAAACCATCTTTGTCACGACCCGGAAGTGTGGCCTAGATGTGACATGGAGAAGGAGAACATGAAATCCCTCGATCAAGCCATTATAGCATATTACTCACATCATCAGTTTGGAAGCACGGAAAAGTAAACACGTAGCACATAATTCTAGGGGAAACGGGGCTTTGGACTCAAGTTTTGGGGATGTTGTCGGGAATGGGATGAGAATGAATCACATAGCACATAGCAAGTTTTTCTAAGGGGCGGGTAATTAGGACTCAAGCTATTGGGGCATACCGTGTTAGGGAATTTTCCACATAAGCACATTCCCAACATTCACAAGCCGATAATCATAATCATAAGCTTAAACAAAACATCATTTCCATAAATAAATCCCAACAGTCATAATATTCCAATAAAGCATCATACAACATGCAGGATTTTAGTGTCTCCAACATAGCCTTTACGAAAGATAGAGCAGGGCGTTGACATAGTTTGGGGCTCACCCTTAATACATGAAACAAGAAAATAAACAAATATAAGGAAGATAGAAGGTGGCTATTGCCCTTGAACAAAAAGGCTCACCACAAGCTATTAACTCCAAGGATGTCACTCGCCATCCGCTGGAAAATAGAAGTCGTCACCGTTTCCTACATGGTTAGAACATGTAGATGAAAGTATGGGTTAGCACAATATATGTACTAAGTATGCGGGTATGCAATGCATATTACAATATAGCATGACTAAAAAAGATAACAAGGGGAAAAGTGATACAAAAAGAATGTACATAGCCAAAGGGAATATATTATAACAATATGTCATTCCATGATGCATGAAATGCAACCTAAGATCATATTATAGCGGGGATGTTGCCTCAACCAACACCAGAGGAGACCCGAGAGAGCTACTACTTGGATCCAGACTACTTGCCAGGTAGATCCCTAGTCAACCCTTCAACAAGGAGATACATAACAAGTCAATCCCAATCTACATGTTGGCACATGGTTTGACGGAAAGGAGTATGGACCCTTGGAGCTAGTCCATCCAGACTCCAATCCCTCGGTACTAAGCCTCATCCCATGGGAATACATATATATATCTATGCAAGCTTTTCAAAATGGAGAGTTGACATTCTTTTCAAAATCATGCATCATTAACCAAACCAAAACATGACCAAATCCATATTCATACTTAGGCCAAAAGCCAATAAGAGTTTCCATAATCATCTCTATATCAATGCAATAAGAGTAGCTCATCTACATAGCTTATCATATCAAACCTTCATAACATATCAAAGTGGTGCAGGCACCCATAATTCTCAAAGAGCCATAACAAGAGACTATGTGATCACAAGTGTTAACATATCATATCATAACAAGAGGGTCATGCCCTTAACAAAAGTTTTATCATAATCATTATTCAATGCATATGCCATGAATGAGGAATCAAGTGCATGGGTAATAGAGGATTTAAAACTTTAAACAACAATTCAATAGATAATTCAACATAAATTCATGATAAAAGCTCAATTCAAAACATAATACAACTTACCCATGCATATTAAACCATTAAAGGGACATGCACAATGATCCTTCAAGAATTTCCATGCATGTCATAAATTCAAACTTAAATAATCATTAAATCACCTAATTTCTATAGCCCACAACTCAATGCAATGAAATACATCAAGAATTAAAAAATCCATAATCAAAGGAAGCTTAAATTCATCAATAAAAGAGGAGGGTTCTTGGGTCTTTATGGATGAAAGGTAATCTATGAATCAAAACCACATACCTAGAGTTTAATCAAGAGAATTGAATGAAATTGCAACAAAGATAAATTTCCCCAAATTTCTTCAATGGAGGTAAAGAGAATTGAGAGAATTTTAGAGAGGATTGGAGAGTGTTAGAATGGATGAAAGGGGATTAGGATTTGATTTAGGGGAGTTAGGAGACCTTAGAAAGCCTAAAAGGGGCATAGGATCTAATTAAATTACGAATTCACCATTAATGAAACTAACTAGATCACTGAAGACAGGGCTTCACGGAAGGCTGTCAGTGCCCGTCCAGAGGCTCACGGACCGTGAGCCTATCCGTGATACCTTCCTTGGTCTCGACTTTGTCTTGAACTTTCGGAGGACTTTTTGGATCACTTCACAAGGGGCCTCACAGACCGTGTATCTACACACGGACCATGTACTAGTCCGTGGAGCATCACTTGGTTGGGGGTACAACCCCAAACGTTGGCCAACTCTCTGGATCACTTCACGAAACCCCTCACGGGCCGTGAAGAGTCACACGGACCGTGAAGTGGTCCGTGAGACCACCACTTGGTCCATGGCCTGGTCCAAAACCCCTAGGAGCACACTGGATCAACCCTTGAGCACCCCCACAGACCTTGGACGACCAAACGGCCCGTGTTCCAGACTTTAGACACCATTCCAGAACATTTTCCCAGCGTACTTCCAATTACAGGCATTCTCACTTCAAGGGCAATAACTTTGACATTCGAACTCCTAATTGAGTGAAACCAGCTGCGTAGTGAAGATAACCCAAAGAGCTTCGATTTGATATATAGCAGCCCACAAAGTTCATCCCATACCATAAGATGTGGATTTTCAAAGTCTACTGCCCAATCGGTCTCACAACTTCACCAAATGATCCTTTTTGAATCCGGCCACTTAAATACAACACATGGCTATAAAAATTCAACAATGACCATCTCAACACTAACCTTGACCAATCATTATAAAGTTCAAAAAATTTTGGGTTGCTACACTCTAAAAATTACAACGAAGGAATTTCTAGCGTTAGTTTCACTATCTGAAACCACTGGAACTGACAAATTTTGATACAAACTCCCAAACTCCGAATGTTGACCAAAGTCAAACTTATGCTCCAAAATGTACTAGAATTGCACCTTTGGACCTAAAATCTCCATTTTAAGTCTGAATTCAGTTCTGCAAGTTCTCCTAGACCAGATTCAACATTTTAGACCTGGTATTCAACATAATTGGATTCCAACACTCGAAACTCAAAGTGACTTCAAAATTCAAAAATTCTAACTTTAAGCTTTTTAAAACTCTTTATTTTGTAAAATTCTAACTTTTTACAAGAATTTCAAAATTCGACTTTTAGACTTATCCAAAAATGATCCAAAATAACTTTTGAGAAGGACAAAATTGTAATTTAGTTGAAAACACCAGAAATGACCATCCTAGTCATTACAAATATATTTTAAGATTAGTAAATTATTGTTGTTATATAGATAGGGAATGTATTGATAAATGAATAATTTTAACATATTTATTAACCATATCCATATTTTACCTTTTACTCCATATTCTTGGCATGTACTTATGTTATCTATCATCTCCTTACATTGTGGATTCAAGAATTGTACAATCTCCTACCGTCCCGTTATTATAGTGTTGACTAAAGAACTTGAAGGATAGAGTAGGAAAGGTTTTGAGTTTTTTGGAGGGGGAGGGGGAGGGGGAGGGGGTTAGGATGAAGGAAGAGAGCATTTCGTCAACGACTTTGAATGAGAAAACTGTTTCTTATTTATATGATGTCCCATCTAATGTTTGTGACTGATTATTTGATAAAATTTAAAACGTCAATGCTGGAAACCGTTAAGTTCACAACTTAATTAAATGTAAATATTTTTTTAGGACTTAAGGCTTAAATGACCTTTAAATTTCTCTTAGTGAAGAACCGTAAGTCTAGTAGCTACTTGCCATGGTTGATTAGTAGTAAGAATATTAAGGTCGTTGACACCATAACCAGTGCTCTTGATCAAGCGTTAAGCTTACAAGTTGAGTTGCCATTTTTGTTGTTCCCTTTGTGGTATCATCAATGCAATAACATCGATGGTAATTGTTGTGATTAGTGCATTATGTTTCATGAGAATAAGATATCTTGTTATGCTTGGACTTGGAGCTAAAAATCCACTTTTGTGGTTGTTGCTTCTCCTTGTAGAGCTTCTCGATGAAACTTGTAATGCCATACTTGCTCAAAGTTGTTCCTATAGAACATTACCAAGAAAAAATAAACTATTGTTAGTGTACAAACATGCTCACTTCTCCTTCTTCTTGACTATTCAGAGAGGTTGTTTCTTTGGTCGGATGGACCTTTCGGTGTTTGTGAACTCGTAGAGTTTGATTGTTATTTCATATTTTTCTTTCTTGATAACTGATAGTAATTTTCTTTTGATAGGAAATGAAAAATGTTCTTTGTGTTTTCTTCTGTGTCTGTTAGTTGCTTCACTTCCTTGATAAATAGATTTTCGTTACAAGCTATATGGAGGTGAGGAATGATAATGTTTGATCACTAAGAGTGTTTTTGACATCTCCATTTCCATTACCTACTTACTTGAAATCCTCCTTTTGGTTGATCAAAATATTTTGGAAACTAAGCTCCGAGGAAAATGACATTCCTAGGGAAAGTATGGGAAATAAGTTCCATAATTAATATTCCAAGTTTATTGTAATGACCTCGAAGGTCAGTTTTGGTATTTTTGACATAATTACTATTTTTTCCTTCCTAAAAGTTTTCTTAGTTCATATTTGGTCTAGTCTATAAGTCAGATTTTGAAAATCTTGTAAAAGGCAAATCGATTGGGTAACTATTTTCTAACCTATTTTATTGATTTGCATTGATTAATTAGGGATTTTTGGATATAGATTTTCCTATACTTGAATCGTTCATTCCTTCCTCATCTTGACTGTATTTTTAAATCATTTTCATTGTTTAGTTCCTTATTACGTGGAGAACATTTTCATATATTAATTTTCAGATTTCGACAAATTTTTTCGCATGAGATTTTTTATCATTTTACCATTTTATCTGAATTGAGTGATTTTAGTATTATTAGATTCATTATGTGATTGTGATGCCATATTTGAATTAATTATGGTGATTTGGATTACCGAAAGAGGGGGAAGGCGATAATTTTGACTTGATTTGGGACTTCATTTGAGGCAAGTGGACTTCTAACATTCTGTTAAGTGTGATTGAACCTTATATGCTTCTATTTGTATGGAATTTAGTATTTGGGGGGTAGAATCGTATCATTATAGGCTTGATCATGACTATTTATATTGAATACTTGCTTGTACATTATTGATATTGAGACACTGATAAGATTGTTATATTGAGATGTTGATGGTATTGAGATATTGAGATCATTATGATGATGACACTGTTATATAATTGTTATTATGCATGTTGTATCTATTGTTATTTGTGCATTGATACTTATGATGGCTACGACCTAGATGTGAAAAAGGTAACAAGTAGATTGGTGGTCGAGGTCTTTTCTGGATGGACCGAGGTCTCTTTCGAGCCGGTGAGTTAGTCTGAGGTCTCTTCTAGACGGCCCAAGGTATCTTTCAGGTGGGTGAGCATTAGCCGAGGTCTTTGTCGACGTTGTTCAAAAATACACAGACAGATATATACCCCATGGATTCTGACTGAGGCAGACAACCATATCTGATCAGTGCATGTGTATGTTAGGGTAGACATGTGTCATGATTATTTGACATTGCATTGCTTGATATGTAACTCATGACATTCACTTCATCTCACATCGTACTTGGTTGATACTATTGTATGTTGTATACATATATCATCCTTGTTGTGAGTATGTGTTGGATCTACTGGTATTTTTATGTATTGAGATATCATTCCAGATGATGAGTATATCTATATTATTGTGATTTGTATATTATATTTTGGTAGGACTTTTCTGAGTGCAGGTTTGTAGTTCAGTGGATTGTGGTTGGGATTTAAGGAGTTACTTATGTTTTTCATTACTTTACTTTAGGTTAGTTCCATTTATCTGAGTACCCTATTGTTTGGTGATCACCCCTTGCTATATTTTTATAGGTTGTGAGCCCGATCCATCCTGCTAGACGTCTCCTTGTTGGATCGAGCTTCTGGATCACTTGAGAGGTAGTTGCTCATGTCTTCAATAGGCCCTTGAGGATCCAATTCTATGCTTTTGTTTCTATTTGAGGTCCAAACATACAGACTTATATTTCATTTGAGTATTCTATATTTAGAGGCTTGTGCATATGGCACCAGTTTTTGTAATGGTTGTAGTTGTTTTCTTCTACATTTATATATTATTAGACTATTTACCTTCCGCTTTATCTATATTCGTTAAGTTGTTGGATTTTGGGTTGACTCGCCTTGGTGGGTTAGGTGAGTGTCATCACACTCGAATTTTTGGGTCGTGACATTTATTGTTTCCTTCTCACCCAACCACATCCTCAATTACCACCCCCTCGATCATCCTACTCCCACCACCCTTGAACACTCACTCACCACCCCATTCTGAATTAGTGGAAAACATGGTGGTTTTCTAGATTACACACATTGCTCTTGGGATAATATTTTTTTGCTTATTTATCAAACAATAGAAAATAAACAGGAAACTCACTTATTTTCCAACATAACATTTTCTAGGAAAACACACCCTATGTGCCTTGAGTCTAATTGGTAATTGATCAGTTAAACTTTCACACCATATATTTAGCAGGAAAATTATGCATATGATTGGAAATTATACTAAGTTGTTCAAGTCTTTTCTCCTTTCATACCTAATTTTGTGTTGATGTAATGTTTGACCAAATGAAAACCAATGGATTGAACTTAACTTAACATTTGGAGTAGGAAAGGTCAATGCGTTATAATGGTGCAACTATGTGGTTGTCATATCTGGTGGTTGTGTTTATGCATTTCAATATTAAAATTAAAATAGTATGTGCATAAATTAGTGGGTATAAATTGACAAAAATGTGATCATTATTTTTGGGTGTAACTCATATAATCACTCACCAAGATCTACCACTAATTGCTCCACGAGTCCTCAAATGAATATTCATATTCTTGAACCCAAGTTCTTGTTTGAGATGAAACTTGTAAGAGAGAAATCAAATTTCTAGGTCTTGTGTGTGAAAAGGGAGGGTTTAGGTCGATAAAATCCATTAATTCCCACTTAGCATTGTTCAAACTGACAGAGTATATGGATTAAAATAATGAAAAATGACCAAAATGGACATAACAAAAAATTGGGTTCAACAGGTTCTACAAGGCCATCTACTGCCCATAGAATGTTCTATGAGATATGGATGTCGTTTGAAGAAGTCAGGTTTGGTTTATGAATATGTTTGATCTATGAGACTCATTTATAGTTCATAAACCAATCTACGATTCATAAATGATGTTCATAAAATTAGGTAGGTTACTAGTCTTCTAAATTTACTTTACGAAGTCAATCTATGATCCGTAAATAGATTTACATTTTGTAGACTAGGCCCATCCTATTCAGATGAAAATTCAAATCTCTGGAGTAGGTTCATCACTTAAGTGTACGATTTGTAAAAGATATTATAGACCATAAACTTAATTCATGAATTCAGACTGATTTGTTTTTCATTTTTGAAGTCTCTTTTACAGATTCCATCTTCCTTTTATAAGCCGTAAATGATGTCCATAAACACAAAATATTCTACAGACTTAGATTTCTGGGCTTTTTGAGATTTTTGCGGACATAGATTTCTAGGCTATTTGAGGTCTAATCCAGACTTAGAAATTTTTGAGGTGTTATACCCTTCTTCCCGAGTAGATCCGCTCTTTCTAGCAACTTAGTATATCTGAGATGGTATTTGAAATTTGAATTGTTTCTCAATTGCTTGAAGGACTTGTTGAGATATTTCATAATTGATACAGAAGTAAGCCTATTACATTTTTAAGATCCTTATAATATATTTAGATACAAAAATAAATGTAATATATTTTAATACATTTATACTACATATATACTGCATATATAATTCATTTTTAATACATAGTTGATAACGCTCAAACCACCCCTCTACGATTGGAAGAATAGGCGGTTTTTAGCAATATAAACCCTACTTTATAAGAGTTGTGACCGATCCCACAGGGATTGGTATGTTAGACTCTAGCCATAAAGTAATTAATTGAACTAATTAATTATATTTTCTTTAAGAAATAATTTAGGTTTGCACTAAACTATCAGAAGTTCGGGAATCTAAACTATTGAAATGCAATCAATGAATAAAGATATGTCAGGGATGTGCTTATTTGAATATAAGTCCAACGAATGAGTCTTAATTATTAAATCTTGCAGTCAATTACTTATGTGTAGGCTAGAAAGCTGGTAACTACAATCACAGTTAAGTCAAATGCAGCGTTTTGATGTGAATCAGTTAAGATTTCACACACATTTTACACAAGAATGCATTGGGACCTATGCAAATGAGTAGTGAAATGATGAAAAAACTTAGTCAGTTTACTCGTATTACGACATTCAACATAAATACGCATTACCTATGACTATTATGCAATCCCTCCACTACAAATATTCATGCTACTGCAATATGCAGAGATTTAAACATATATCTAAGTTTGCAACCTCAGTTTCTTAATTATAATTGAAGAAAAATATAAACCCATGGCAAATTAATACACACACATTCAATATATCAAATATCCATTATAAGGGCTCAATATTCACCTACATTGCACACCCCCAACAACAATGGATTTTTGCCAATCATACTGAAAATAAAGAACAAATTACCCTAAGGATTATCTATAACTTCCTATTGCAAAGAATACAAGTAAATTGGACTAAAAAACTTCTTCGCTTACCTCTATTTGAATCTCCAAATGACCATGTACAAGTTTTTTGCTCTAAAAGAATAAAGTTTAAGAATGTATGTGGTAAAAGTATCAAGTTATACTCTATATTCTCTCTCCTTGGCTTTTTATATCACCGGTCAAAAATATCCCACGTCATGACCCGGCGTACCATTCGACAGTAAAAGCTTGGATTGCCAAACATATTTGGTGATCAGTTGAATGGTTACCTCATCACTGACTTGGATGACTCCTTTCTTCCTGATTACTGTAATCTTCGATGATGGTCATTTAGACCGCTGACCTTATTTGGTGATCCATCGAATCACCTCACCAGTTGCTAAGTTGAACCAAAAATTTTGAACTTTTTCTTTTTAGTTTCTATAACATTTAGTGGTTGGGTTATATCATTTTTGGCAACCAAATTTCCCATTTGGCATATCGTCAAATATGTTAGGTGATGAGCCCTTTTGATTGACTTTTATATTTTCTCGCTCTTTTTTACTTGTTTTCCCATGATTTGTCCCTTTTTTTTTTTTGCACCTTTTTTCCCATTTCTAACATCAAATACACATTTTGTAATGACTTGGTTGGTCATTTTTGAGCTATCTATGAGCATTACTGTTTTTTCCTTTTGTAAGTTACTTTGGGCCTATTTTGAACTATTTGTATTGTTGGAACTGAAATCTTGAGTTTTAGAAATAAAAAATATGAGTTTGATATTTTTGAAAGTTTAAGTTGTTGAAAAATTGTGGTTTTGTACCATTTTGAGTTTTGGATGTCAGATAGGAGATCTGACGATTTCATTAGCTTTGGAACCTCAAAATTGGTCTATGCGAAAGTAAAAAATTGATTTCAAAGTTAAAATAAGGTTGTTAAGCTTAAACTTGTGTTTTTAGTTACTTTCGGAACAAAAGTTTGACTTTGGTCACCATTCGGAGTTTGAAAGCTCAGATCGAAATTTTGATAGTTCTAGTGGTTCTAGATGTTTAAACTAATGCTAGAAATGGTCTCGTAATACTTTTCTGAGTTGCCGAGGGTAATTTTGGTATTTTAAATTTTAAACTAGTTTCACTGAGTTGCATTGATAAATGTAGCGAGGAGGCCTCAAAATCAATTTTTTATTGTTCCATTGAGTCTGTATCACTGTTTTTTGTAATGGATACATGTTTGGTTTGTGAAATTTTGATTTTGGATGAGTTTCGAGTGCCTATTCTAAGTTTTTTTATCTAAGCTGATTTCTGGTTTCTGGTGCAGCCTCATTTGTTATCCGCGTTCATAACCTTAAGGACTGTATTCGTAGAGGTATAAGGTAAATGACCTCCGTGTTCGCGGGAGTTGAACCGCATTCACGAACCAATGGATTTTCATTCTCCGCCTTCACAGAGCTTTGTGATTGTTTCCCCTCAACCTTTGCGGACTCAGTCTTGGTTTTGCGGAGTATATTTATTACCTAGACAATGTTAAATTCGTAAGTCACAATTTTTACTCCATTTTCAAATATTTTAAGCTTTTGGGGCAATTTTTGAAGAAGATTTTCGAAGAATTCTTTTGGGTAACTATTTCTAACATCTTTTTAATTACTTTCCATGTGTTTTGTCTCGATTTTGTCTTGAGTTTCATGATTTTGAATATCTTAAGTTAGAGATTTTTAGGCTATGATTCTAAAACATTAAAAGGTGATTTCTCCATCGATTTGAAGTTGATTTTAATGACATTTTCACTCATTAACTCCAATTTTTGTGTAGAACCTGATTTTAAAGTCAATTTAAGATTTAGGAACTTCTAATTTTAGCCCTAATTTTTATCATTTTCCCCTAAGCTTAATTCGTGCCAATATGGATATCAAAATGCCCCTCTTGATGCGTAGTATCTATTTTTGAGAGTAATTGATCAATTCGGGAGTTGTTTAGAGGTTTGAGTTAATTGAATGATTTTCCGAGTGTAGTTTTAGGACTGAGGTAGGTTCGACTAACATTTATGGGATTTGATATGAGTTATTGGACTTTCTCATGTTATAATTGCTATATCTAGATTGATTCATGAATAGATAGACTAACATGATAGAATTTTGATAGAATTGTGATACCAATTATGCCAAAAATTGAGTAAATTATGATCCTACTGATAAATTGAGATGCAATATTGAGATTTGGGATAAATTCGATAATATTGTGATAACATGAGACTTGTGACACAATTTGGGCATTTATGCGTCAATTTGATGGTTTTTAACATGCTTTTGGGGATCATGTATATATTTTGGGACGAGTGAGGTCCGGTGTTGTTGGTACACTTGTCTTTTGGTATAATTGAGATGATATGAGATATGTGAGGGTTAACCACTAGTTGTGGCACTTGATATCATTCTCTATGATTATATGAGGATTATGTATTAGTACTCTTATCATGATGTCATTAGATATATATATATATATATATATCTTACTTTGTATCATTATTATGCATCTATTTTGTATTGCATTGTACCATTCCTTGACCTGGATAGGTGGCAAGGCTGAGATATTGTGATACGCCTTGACCTAGGCAGGAGGCAAGTGTGAGACTTTCATACCCCTTGACCAAGGGCAAGTGGCAAGGTTGAAATATTGGGATATTCCTTAACCATGGGCAGGTGGAAAGGTTGTGAGACACTTGGTATATGTCTTGATGAGTTCCATGTATTGTATTCACATCTCTCATCGCATTGTAGCATTTGTTATTATGGATATCTTATCTTAATCTTATGTATATTTCTATTTGTGCGCTAACTCTTTTGATGCAGTTGATAGGATTCTTCGTTATTGCATACTTGTTCGATTTCTTTTAACTAGTCAGTTGAACCTATTAGGTACATTTCAGTGTACTCATCCTTGCTTTGTTTCTTCCCTATAGATCGAGCATAGGGACCTACACAGGGTAGTTGATCCATCCTAGCATAGTTATTATCCATCTACCCCAGATATTAGCGGTGAGGCTTAAACTTTGAGTCACCGTGGATCTTTGAGATTTTCTTTTAGTTTCTTTCTATTTCAGACGATGTATTAAATATTATCAAAAAATGTTATATCTTTCATATGAGATAGTTGTATTTACTATTTTGTACTACTTTAGATTCTCTTGTACTCATGACTCTATGTTTTGGGATTTGGTATGTTATGTTGTGATTGTTTCTGCTTATTTTTATTCTTCTTTAGTCGCGATTCGATTTTGGGTCATGACATATTTATATCAGTTTTCAAGGTAAACTTGCATATTGAGGATAATATATATGGTATTTGCACATTGAGGACAATACATAAGGCATTTTACGCTCAATATGAGTCCAAATTACGGACTCATCAACGCCCCACACTTAAACATTTGCTTTCCCTCAAGAAAGTTAAGCATAAACTAACCAAGACACAATGCTTATAAATAGGGCCACAAAGAGCAACATGCATATGACACCCTTTTTTGTCAATCAACAAAGCTTCCACAAATTACTTACAAAAATTTAAAGCTTGAAATGATGACTATGGAGTATTAAGACAAAGTTATGCACACAATTGATAATGTCACGACCCAAGCCTAGGGCCTAGACGTGACATGGCGAATGAGGAACCCGAAGGAAACCCAAACAAGCCTCTCAAACTTGTCATCACACTTCATCGGTCGCGAAAGTACATTCAACATTAAATAACGGGAATTA
>JBCEWC010007107.1:0-21937 GCA_038996855.1 Solanum aculeatissimum | reverse complement strand
GTTATGTATCAGCGAAATAGCGAAAAAAGGGAATTTAGTAATTTTTTAAATGGTAGGAAATAATTATAATTAAGTTTCCAAATGTTGTGTATTTCCGTAATTTTTCCTAATATAAATACTAAAATAATTGATCAAAATTTTCTATGAATAAGTCCGGTAACGTGACTATAATAAAAAATCCTAATATGAGGAGACTCCTAAAAATGGTATGACGAGACACCTAAATATGGTATGAGGATACTCTTAAATATAAATAACTTTTGTCTTTGTCAGTAAATAATATATTTTTTAAAAAATTAAAATTATTGACAAAGTAAAAATTGCATTATTTTTTGAAGTGATTTTTGATTGTCATATAAAACTAATAATATATGTCCCAGCACAAATTATACATAAGCTCAAAATTAAAAACTTTTTAAGTTTATGTATACACTTCTATAGCAAGATTTATTTTGTGTGGTGAATAAATTATCAAGAAATTGAATGTAAGAATAGTTAATTTTTCCTTTTCATTTTGTCGTCTCTATAGCTTAATTTTCCTTGCAACTCATTTTAAGTCGTGTTTTAAATTTTCAATCATGTATCTTGATTGATAGTATTTTTTTTAATTAATTTAGTTAAAAATAAATTTCCTCTATTCACGATGTCAAATTTTGACGTGGTTCATTAAGAAGACAATGATTAATATGATAAAATTATCATTTTACTCCTATTAATTGATACTCCCTCTGTCTCATATTATATGAACATCTTTCTATAAATATTTGTCCCATATTATAATATGGGAACTTACTAAATTAGGATAAAATTAATTATTTTTTTCTCATTTTACCCTCACCATTAATATAATATTTAAAATTTTCAAGAGGCTGATTAATTACTTTCACATTGAAAGAGTAAACTATTCCTATATTTTATGTATATTTTTTTAAACTTAATTTAATATACATTGATATAAATAAAGGATAAAATGATAAAGTTTACTAGTATATTAATGATTTTTTAATTACCGTATGAATGAAAAGTGTCCATATAATATGGGACGGAGGTAGTAGAAGTATTCATAAAGCCATAACAACATATTTAATATATTGTTAATACAATGGAAAGTGTAAGTGTTTCGTGGTTTGATAAAATTTATATTCTTAGTTGAATTTAAATTAAAATAAAAAATAGAAAAAAATGTAGCTACTTTTTCTTTTGTTGCACTCAAGTAAAAAATGTTGGAGGGAAATAATATTAACTTTTATTTTAACATTTGGAGTATAATTTTTCATAACAATTAAAAAAATTTCACCAAAATATTTCATTATAAAAAATCCTCGAATAAAATAAAAAACCCAACAACTATGAATACAAAACGACATGAGTCAAGTCTAGCGAATCAAATAGATTTACATATTTTTGTTGAATCAGATTCTTATGGTGTTGCACAATACATACCCGATATCAATGTTGTTATTGATTCATTATCTAACCCTAATTTTAATTCAAGTGATCCAATATATGAGCCTTCTTCAGTCAATCAAATTTTATTTTTCTCCATTTCTTAGAGTATAAAAATTATTTAAACTTTTTTTCATATAAACTTAATTGAAATGCTCCTTTGGGGTATGTTAATGAGTTATGTCATTTTCTATGCCTAGATACTTTAAGGATGACTTAGTCATTGAAGATTTTCAAAAAGTTCAATATTTTTCAAAAACATTAACTTGGTAAGTAACTTAGAGGTAAAAAGGAATTGTCTTATCTTGGTTTCTCCCGAATGACAATTAAAAATAAAAATCAAATTAATTTTTTTTTGACATCTAATAGTGAACGAAAGGAGTACATTAAGACTCAGATTAGATGTAGGAGTATCTTTTCTTATTTAAACTGCATAAGAAATTTAAATATTTACCATTTCAAAATTAATAAAAGTTATTCGTTTAATGCACTTCAGAATTTTTTTTATAGATACAAAAATTATTAGCAAATTGTGTAGTTTTAAATATAAGTTTTACAATAATCGTTTAATGCAAGGTGGATGAAACTGAAATATTGATATTTTTTGTTATTAAATATGGTGTATTTTTTTTAAAAAAAAATCCATAATGATGGTGATTAGGAGTTGATGTATATTTGATTTATAGTGGCAACAATATAGCTAAATTTGGGTGAAAACAAGAAAAATAATGTTTATGGGTGGAGTTTCACGACTATGATGAAGATAACCAAATAAAAAAAAAATTGATTCCACTACAAAAGTCAATGTCGATCTAGTCAAAATGTGCTATATTTATTTGTAATTTGTTATTTTGTTGTTTCTTTTTTAGTCGTGTCACATACTTTTCTTTTGAATCGAGGGTCTATTTAAAACAATCTCTCTTTCTCACAAACATAGGAGTAGGGTCTGTATATATCCTACCGTCTTTAGATTCACTTGTGAGATTGAAAAATGTTGTTCTTATTATGTTCAAACTAAAGATATTAAGATTTTATTTATTTTAATACTAGCTTTTATTTTTCAACAATATAGTTGAATATGAATATTGTATCTATCTTAATGACAAATTCTATTTATTTGCTATTTTATATATAATATTTTTAAATTGATACGACACACATGCAAAATACGTACATTAAACTAGTATATTTAAAACTAGTAATAAACATGATGTCACGCTCCGAGTTTATACACTGGACATAGCCGACACTTAGAAATCATTTCTGGTCCCAAGTGAATCACTTGGTCTGACTACTTTACTCAGTTGAAGACTTAATCAATAACGATAGGTTAGAATTAAACAAACTATTAAATCAATGTCGGAAATTGTAATAAAGCATATCAACTGAGGAGTCAAAAATATGAAAGAGATATTGAAATACTATCTATTAGTCTATGAAACCTCTACAAGTCAAGACTAAAGAGTGGGTTCCGCGACAAGCCACGACTATCTCAACTGAAATAAATACAAAAGAAATAAAGACTTTTGAGCTCCTCTGAATGCAAAGAGGCCTCACCGACTGCTGATTGGGATTGCCTTACTGAATGTCTGCTATCATGAATATCCGAATCTGCATCATAAAACGATGCAGCGCCAAAGGGCTTCAGTACATGAAATGTATGGTATGTAAGATGGTCAAAAAGTATTAAGGACAGGATATTCAACTTCAGAACTGAACTTTGAGATAGCTCAATTGATAAAAGTATGTAATGCAAGTAAAACATATGTTTTAAACGTGTTTAAAAGTGCAACTCAATATAAATAAAATACTTACTTTAATGCATTAATGAGCACAACTAAATATATAAAAATATAATACTCAAATGCTTAGCTCTGAAAATAACTCAACTCAATTAAATATGCAACATAATAAAAGAAAACACTTTAATAAAGAAATAATAAATCTCAGTCTATAAAATAATAAATTTTATTCTTGGGGAGTTTCTCTAACCGACAACCATCACTATGGGTCTCATGATGTACAACGTCTTGTCCACGTTGCCAGAATCATCTCATACTTTGCCAAAATATGGGATGAAGTACTCGGGGAGTGAATCCATCCCAAAACTGGGTTATTTCAGTGGCAAAGAGGAGTTGTATTATTGGTACAATCATATTCTACGCTGACTATGTAGTTTATGGGGTTAGAGTTATTTGAACTCGTACCCAAATCGGTGTTCAATACTACTCCTAGAATCTTTTGTTATATGTTCATAACTTTAAAAGTAATATCACTCAAAAGTACTTCTTTAACTTTTCGGGACTGAGCCCAACTTTAGTTTTTCTCACTTTTCTCAAACTTGTCTCTTCTCTTTAACTGAAATAAGTATTAATGCAATGAGTCTAAAAACATAGGTTTTCTACTCAACTAACTTATAAATATAGATCCTTTACATCCTTCTTAGACTCAACTCAATGCTTTAGACTTGAGAGTTTTTCATGAAATATCTAGGGTTCATACTAGTTCACAATTAAATGTGACCATCTTGACTTGAAAACCTAACTCAATATTAAAATTATTAAATGTTGTGATTTTATTTAAGAGAACAACATAAACAAATGCTTTGATGAGATTTACTCATAATGAAGAAAACTTGTTTCAACAATTAACTTGATATAGGATGAAAATTAGAAATTTCAAGATGCTAAGACAAACGTAGGATGAATTTTGGAGGGGCCTTACATACCTGGAAGAGAAAAACCTCTTGAAGAAACCTTTGGTTTGCACTTGAAGATGAAGAACCCTAACCTCTTCTTTGGAAAAATTTTGAACGCACAAATCTAACATTTTCAGGGATTTATGGATTAATGGGATGTTATTAGGCTATATGATAGGCTTAGGGAAGTTATTTAGGGGTAAAAGGTTGAAAATAATCTTTAGGGAAAGTCAAATAATCATCAACATTGAAAAAAATGACCTCTTGATGAGTTTCGGAGGCCAAAATGGCGATCTAGGAGCCCCATCACTGAAGCATTCATCGGTACGCCGAATGGGGACCCCCGGTCACCCTTTTTTTTAAAAAAAGTTTTAAAGCTTTTTCAGAATATTTTGGTGTTCAAATTTGGCAGATCGTCGAATTTTGCAGATTCGATAGGCTTCAGTAAAATGGTCATAACTATTTACTCCAAACTCCGATTAAGGCAAAATTGGATGCATTAAAAATCTAATTAAAATATCTACAATTTGATATATTATGGGTCACCTAAATTATTGCGTTCTAAGAGATATGATCATTTGAAGTTGACCCTTCTATAAATTCATACCAAAACTTAGCCAATTAAAATGTTTTGAGCTTGGCTTGACCTTGGGTGTCCCTTATGACCTCAAACCATATATAACATACTTAAAATACTTTAAAAAAAGACTTTAACATATGTTCACAACTTTGGAGTTATTGGATCACCCAATTGCATAGAGTTTCATATCGAAACTCAATCGGTAAGGGAGGTTTCATCTCAACTTTGTGTTAAAGAATTTTTGTGACCTTAATTCATCTCAAATCTATCATCCCACTATAGAATAAGATTTAACACCTATATTCAAGGTTAGAATCACTCGGCATGATCCCATACGCATAATAGGAACATTTTTTAATCTTAGCTTAGGAATTTCCAAGGTTTTACACATGGTGCATTTATGTCTTTTAAACATTTAAAATAAAATTTTATGACTCAACCAATTTTTTTACATGTCTTTTAAATATTAGTAATACCCTAATTTTTTTAAGCTAAGATCAAGCCATCTTTTATATGCGCGTAAGGTTGTACCAAATGATTCTCAATTGAGAATAAGTTTTGAATTCAATTTTTTATGTGAAAATAGATTTGAAGATAAGCTAAGGTCACAAGAACTCTCTAGTGCGAAGTTAAGTAAAACATTTCTTACTGATTGAGTTTTGATATATGATTTTATAATAGTTAGGCGACCCAATGACTTATATGTTGTATATATATGTTAGTATCAATCCGTAAGTATTTGAAGAGTATTATATGTGGTTTAGGGTCATAGGAGATTTTTTATATCAAGTCAAGTCCAAAGAAATTCTATCGGCTAAGTTTTCGTATGAGTTCATAGAAGGGTTAACTTCAAACGACCATATCTCTTATAATACAAAGAGTTAGGTAGATCACAACATATCAAGCTAAAGGTCTTTGAATACTCTTTCCAACTCCACCATGTTTGCCTCATTTGGAGTTCGGAGTAAAAAGTTATGACCATTGAGCAAAATTTTCTAGGCACAATGTTGCACAAGACATATATATACAGAGGTGGTCTAAACAGAGTCCTATGCAAATTAAAACTAACCCTAAGTTATTCAACTTTCAAAAAGTACTTCAACCCAGCAAAAAGAAGAGTTTGGTTCTGGTTAGGCGTATCAACATCAACGAATTGACAGATAGTCCATTTATCGCGTGAGCAACTCCTTTCTCCTCATTGATTTCTTGAATATGCACAGTGGCTTAGAATATAGAGTTAAAAGGTTTTCTGCTTACATAGCACTTACAGGATAGATCTACGATAAAAGCCCCTCAGACAAAAACACGACACTTGAAAAGTAGGACAACAACAAGGCAGATGCATGGCTGGACATGGATCAAGAAGCTGGAACATACCTTTGATAGCTGATTTTCCAGGAAGACATAGCAACACAATGAAGGTAGTTCATGACCCAGGGCCGGAGAAGACGAAAACGTTTAGTTGGAATCCGCTCAAACATCTGAAACGGCAAATGAGGATTAGGGAGTGTTCAAGCGCCTTAATTAGGAAACCCGTGCCCCTTTATCTTCCCTTGCACCTGAAATGAGGATTAGGGAGTGTTCAGTGTAATAATTCATTTTGAGCTCATTTAAGAGTATGCAGTAATAAAATCGGGCCACTGATCCAATTTTTTTTTTTTAAAAGGTAATAAGATATACTTTTAACATGGTCCTACTTATTTGTCATAGTTAATTTTTATCCTCAATTTCATGGATTAATTCATTTAAATAAAAAAATTGAGTATTCAAACATCTAGTTTGCACCTTTTATTGAGTCGTTGAGTGTGCAATTTCTTACTTGTTGAATCGTTAATATTTCCTATTTCTCTTTAACTTTAATATCAATTTTGAGTGTCGTCAAATCTAACAATTTCAAGTGGTTCTTCAACTTTGATATCTATGAAGTTTCAAATCTCGCAATCACTCCTTCAATTTTCTTTTGCATAAAGTTCAAAACACAAAAAAATGAAATTTATAAAATTCTTGACTATTAGATGCGTTAAATAAATCTCAAATATCTCAAAAAAAAAAATCATAAGCAAGACTTATAAAATTTATTATATTCATGAAATTTAATTTGGGAATATAATAAAAACTAGAGGAACTTATTCTCGCGTCTCAGTGTATATCAATTATCAAGTGTCAAATTTATTAAACAATATCATATAAAATTGAAGCAATTTAAAAGACTTCGTGAGATATGTGATTATGGATAAATTAAGAAAAAGAAAGTTATTTATCTTTTTTTATCATCTTAAAAGAATATTTATTTTGGACTAAAATAAAAAGGACGAAAGATCAGTTAATAAGTGAGGAACAAAAAAAATGCAATTTTTTACCCGTCTATATGCTTATTAAGGGGTGGGTACAAGTAAAAAAAAATCAAATTCGACTTTACTGTGGCAAAGTTTGATAATTCGATTAATGGTGTCATATTGAATTTTAAAATTTTGATATTTAATCTATACATTTAATTTTTGAAATTGAACTTTAAAAATATTGAACATCTACCCTAAAAATTAAGTGTATGTTCCCTGCTCGTGGTAACAATTGTCACGCCACACATTTAATTACAATGTGTGAATAGTAATTATTATAATAAGTTTTATTACTATTCTAAGTATTCTCAGAGCATATCTTAGTTAATTGATCTAAATCAAACACCAAGAATACAAAATTTGAGAACTTTGATTATTTATTTGCTTTTAAACTTGTGGTTGTAGATTATTTATTTTAAATAGAAAAGAGTCTAAAATGCTCTTGAAGTATTGATAATGATACAAAAATGTCACCATCCTCCTGTTGGGCCTAAATATCCTTCTCATCTATGGTTGAGGCCTAAAATGTCCTTCTCTTTAATAGATTATTTATTAAATAATTTTTTTGTCCATGTGACAGTCATCCATTGGTTAAAACTTAATTATTTAAAACTATTTATAAATTAAAAAATTCACCTCATATTTAGACCCAAACCCATACCCAATTATAACTCTAACCCGCCCCTAATCTCCCTAATAGCGTAAACGCTTAAAATATCTACCAAGATCATGTCGCAAAATTCTCCAAAAATTTGTTAAAACTTTATCTTCTTCGTTTGTTTGCCATCATGAACAATATCTTCTGATATTTAAGTTTTTTTCATTCACAAAAATCGTGTTCTTCATCTTCGTTTGTTCTTTCCCAAATTAGTCTTACACCCGTCCTAATTCAACCCTTTTCTTGTTCAAAATGTCAGTATCATCTTTGATTTCTTCTCTTGGAGAACTTTCAGCAAAGTGCAGAAAGACATACAGATAGTACATAATGTTGTATATTTTTTTAGTCTCTTCTTGGATTACTGCAAATCATAAGTGAAACAATATATCCTCTTAGTTAACTAGATATTGAAAAAGAAAGTATTACAAACGTCCCAACTTGTTTTAATGCTAATATTGGTGATTGATTTGCAACTTCTCCTCAGAGGTCCCAAGAATGCACGTGAAGCAGTGAAGCAATGAAGCACTTTGGTCCATCTCCAGGAGTTCCACACAGCCATACCAAATCATATGTCTGATTCAAGGAAGTGTACAATTGAGTGAAGTGCATACCCACAATTCAGGAAAGTGCACAAACACATACAGACAGAACACAGACTCATGACAGGTCAATTGAGTGAAGTGCAATACTACAAGTCAAAATGCAGAAAGATAAACTTAAAACTTCACTTGACAGATAAAGCGCACTTAAGAAAGAGACATCATACCTAAATCAGGTGGCAACAAGTAAAGACAATATTTTTCACGCAAAAACATCTTCTTAATTCCTTTAGCCAACAAAAGCATCACAAAGGACAATCCTCTATTTTCTACAGATTTTGGAGCAGAAATTATGCAACACAAGAGTACACAAAAACAAGAGAATTAGAGGAACTTTTAATTTTCATTTTCATACTTTTTATTACATTTCAAGTAAAAATTCATTGAACCAACTGGCTACTAAACATTATTTTCATAAACAAGTACTACATTAAGACCTTTTAGGCCTAATATGCCTAGCCAATTCCGATAACAAAAAGTTACAAAACTAACATAATCTAATAATACTAACTTAACATAAATAATAATACCACATTACATCATCTTGGCAGTTACAAAACCAATAATAATAGCCCAAGATACACTTTCAACTCTAACTTCATAACTTTATCATCCAAACCTAAAACTTTTGTCAAATTTGAACTCTCAAAATCAATCATCAACTCCAAATTTGACATTTTCTCCTTCAATATAGAAACTTTCTTCAAAATAGAATCTTCAACTCCACTCATTTCCTCCACAATCTTCGTCAAATGATTTTCAATTCAACTTTTTAATTATGAACCATCGTTGATACATGATGTGAAAGTTTCTCATCAATCCAATTTCAATAAACACAAGAGTTTGACCCAAGACGACGACATTTGTAGAATCGATGTCCACCATTCTCAAGAGTTATAGCGATAAAATATTTAGCCATAAATTCACACTTACATGTATGGGACAGAAGTTCTTCAGGAGAAAAAATAGAAGAAGATACTGACAGTTTGAACAAGAAAATGATTGAATTAGGACGGGTCAAGGACTAATTTGGGGAAGAACAAGAAGATGAAGAACACGATTTGTGTGAATGAAAAGAACCTAAATATGATGAAGTATTGTTCATGATGGGAAACAAACAAAGAAGATAAAGTTTTTACAAGTTTTTGGAGAATTTTGCGGCATGATTTTGGTAGATGTTTTAAGAGTTTACGCTGGGGAGATTTGGGGTGGGTTAGAGTTATAATTAGGTGTGGGTTTGGATATAAATATGGGGCGGATTTTTTAGTTCATAAATAGTTAAATTTCAACCAATGGATGACTGCCACATGGATAAAAGAATTATTTAAATTGTTTAATAAATAATCTGTTAAAACGAAGGACATTTTAGACTCCAAAGATAGTTGAAAAGGACATTTTAGGGCCAAAAGATGGACGGAGGGCATTTTTATACCATTATCAATACTCCAGGGGCATTTTAGGCCCTTTTGTGTATTGTAAACTATGATGTCAAGTTTATAATGTGAGGACTTCATAGTGGAGATTTAAATTATATATGTGATTTCTCTGATTAAAGTTAACATGTTAAATAAAGGTTTTTTCTGATTTCTCTTAATGAAAATGCTCATTTATTCTCCATATAATACTTTAAATAAGACTCAAACCTTCACGTTTTTAAATTTTTAGTATAAGATCTTAAGTCTCGTGTGTCACGACTTGAAATTCGAGTGTGATGACACTCACCTATCCCACCAAGGTGAGTCAGTCCAAACACCCAAAATTTACAATAATAGATAAAGTGGAAGATAAACAATCTAATAACATAGATAAGCGGAAGAAAATACTACAACCATTCCAAGGACTGGTGTCACATGTATAAGCCTCTAAATACGAAATATTAAAATGAAATAGAAACCATAATATCTAGTCCTCAAATAGAAAAAAATGTAGAAATAGATCCTCAAAGGTCTGCTGAAGACATGAGCAGTTACCTCACAAGTAATTCAGAAGCTCGATCCAAAAAAGAGAAGTCTAACAGGATAGACTGGGCTTACAATCTACAAAAATGTAGCAAGGAGTGAGTACCAAAAAACTGGGTACTCAGCAAAATGGAATTAACCCAAGGTAAAGTAACGAAGAACACAAACAACTCCTTAAATCCCAACCACAATTCGTCAAACTACAAACCTGCACTCAGAAAAATCCTAACACAATATAATATATAGATCACAGTGGTATAGATATCCTCATCATTTGGCCTAGTATCTCAATACACAAGTATGAAAATAAAACCAACAGCCACTCAAATCAATGCTACAATATTACTCAAATAGTAGTGGTAAAAGGGGTATAGGCTTACTTAAGTTGAGAGTAGGGTCGTGAAACATATGATCATTTACAGGAAGTCCATAGAACTAGTGAAGAGTCTTAAGAGAAGATAAACTAATATAGTGTGTGTTCAAGAGATTAGATGGGTAGGTATCAAAGCTCGATATATAGAAATTGAGCAGGTATAATAGTAGATAAAGACCTTAGGGAGTATGTGGTCAAGGTCAGGAGGGTAAATGATAGGATAATGTCTATTAAATTTGTTATCGACAAACATATAGTGAATGTAGTTAGTGTCTATGCGCCTTAAATGGGCTTGGATGAGGAAGTCAAAAAGCTTTTTTGGGAAGATTTGGATGAGCTTGTGAGAGGTATACCATTCATAGAAAAGATCTTTATTAGGGGAGATTTTAATAGGCATATCAGTGCAACTTCTAGTGATTTTGACAACGTACATGAAGGCTTTGATTTTGAGGAGAGGAATGAAGGTGAGACGTCTCTCTTAGATTTTGCTAAAGCCTTTGAGTTGGTTATTGCTAACTCATATTTTTCGAAGAGGGAGAATCACTTGATTAACTTTCGTAGTCTGGTAGCTAAGACTCAAATTGATTACCTTCTCATCCAAAAAGGGTGATAGAGGCCTTTGTAAGAATTCCAAGGTTATTCCGAGTGAAAATATTTCCACTCAATATAGGCTTTTAGTGATAAATTTAGAGAGTAAGAGGGATAAGAAGAAGAAGTCTATTTATGTCCAACCGAGTATTACATGGGGAGGCATGATTCCTACATTTTCTCAGGAGATGGGGGAGAAATTGAGTTGATTGAGGGCTTAGAGTAGCAGCGGAGATGTGAATAATATGTGAAATGCTATTACTGGTTGTATTAGAAAAGTAACTATCGAGGTACTAGGGGCATCGAGAGGGACCTTTGATGGACATCAAGGTGATTGGTGGTGGAATTGAGAAGTTTAAGTCAAAGTGAAAGCTAAGAAGGTTGCCTCTATAAAGTGGTTGGAATGCATAAATAAGGATGAAAAATGAAGGCTTAAGGATATCAATAAGAAGGTGAAGACAGAAGCGAAGACGGCGATCGCGAGTGCTAAGACAATAGTATTTGAATATTTGTATGTCGAGTTAAAAGAAAAATACGGGGACAAGATATTATATAGGCTAGTGAAAAAGAGAGAGAAAAGCTCGCAATTTGGACCAAGTGAAGTGCATCAAAGATGAGGATAGTGATGTGTTAGTGGATAATACTTCCATTAAGTAAAGGTGAAAAACTTACTTTCACAAACTGTTACATGAAAAAGGGGACAAAGATATTGAGTTGGGCGATTTGGCACACTTTGATAGTCATCGAGATTTTGGTTACTGCAGACGTTTCAAAGTTGAGGAGGTTAGACGTGCTATTAATAGGATAAATAGAGGGAAAGTGATTGAACTGAATGAGATTTCAGTGGATTTTTTAAAGAGCACGGTCAAGGATGGTTTGGAGTGGTTGACTAGGTTATTTAATGCTATTCTGAAGATTGTTAAGATGCTCGATGAATGGAGGAGGAGTACAATGGTTTATTGTACAAGAACAAGGATGATATTAAACCTACAATAATTACATAGACATCAAGTTGCTAAGCCACACTATGAAGGTTTGGAAGAGAGTGAGAAAAAAAATGTCTATTTCAGATAATCAGTTTGGATTTATGTCGGGGTGATCAACTATTGAATCAATTCATCTTGTTCGGAGACTAGTGAACAAATATAGGGGAAAAAGAGGGACGTTCAAATGGTATTCATGATCTTGAGAAGGCCCATGACAAAGTTCTAAGGGATGTCCTATGGAGGTGTCTAGAGGCGAAAGGTATTTTAATGGTGTATATTAGGGTAATAAAAAATATGTATGATGGAATCAAAACTCGGGTAAGAATGTGGGAGGAGACTCGGAATATTTTTCTGTTGAGATAGAACTCATCAAGGATTTGTGCTAAACTCTTTTCTTTTTGTCCTAGTGATGGATGAGTTGACACGATCTATTCAAGAGGAGGTTCTTTGGTGTATGCTATTTGCGGATGACATAGTACTGATTGATGAGACTTGAGATAAAGTTAATGATAGGTTTGAGGTTTGGAGACATACTTTGGAATCCAAAGGGTTCAAATTGAGCAAGACTAAAATAGAATACTTGGAGTGCAAATTTAGTGTTGCGAGGGATGAAACAAACATCAAAGTGAAGTTTGCCACTCAATCTATTCCCAAGAGAGAAAGCTTTAAATATCTTGGGTTCATCATCTAGGGTAGTTATGATATCGAGTGAGATCACACATCGTATTGGGGTAGCATGGATGAAATGGAGGCTTACCTTTAGAAATATCTTGGGTTCATCATCCAGGGTAGTTGAGATATCGATGTGAGATCACACATCGTATTGGGGTAGCATAGATGAAATGGAGGCTTGCTTTTGGAGTATTGCATGATAATAATATACCACCTAAATTTAAAGGTAAGTTTTACAGAATGATGGTTAGACCGTCATTACTACATGGGGTAGAGTGCTTGTTAGACAAAAACTCATATATCCAGAAAGTGCAGGTTGCAAAGGTGAGGATATTGAGAAGGATGTGTGGACATACTAGGGGTGATAAGATTAGAAATGAGACCATTCGAGAGAAATCAGGGGTGGCCTCTGTGGCAGATAAGATGAGGGAACCGAGATTGCGATGGTTTGAACATGTGCAGAGAAAAAGTGTTGACACTCCTATTAGAAGGTGCAAGAGGTTGAATTTAGGGGTTACGCAGAGGTATAGAGGTAAATCAAAAAAGTATTGGGGGGATGTGATTAGACAAGATATACGTAACTTCATATCACCGAGGATATACCCTTAAATAAAAAAGAGTGAAGGTCACGTATTAGGGTAGAAGATTAATAGGCTAGTAGAGATAAAATGATGTTTGACCTTGTGTTATAATAGGTTAGTAGAATTAGTCGTGTTTTTATATTTTGTGTTGTTATTGTCCGTCTTATATTTGTTACTTTTATTGTATTAATATGTTATCATTTGCTTTCCACTTTAGTCGTTTTCTGTCATATCTAGTTTCTTCTGCTTTTGAAGGTTGATATTTTTGAGATGAGGGTCTTCCAGAAATAACCTTTCTATTTCTGTGAGGTAGTGGTAAGGTCTGCATACATTTTATCCTCCCAATACCCACTTATGAAATTCCACTGGGTATGTAGTTGTTGTTTTAAAATGTTCAAACTTGACTGTACATATTTATATTAGTTATGAAAATTCAATAGTTACCAAAAAGCAAAAAAACTCTCGATTTTGTTTGGTAATTTTCCGCAATTTAATTAATTGAGAAGATAAATTTATCTTTGTAGGGCCAAATTAACAATTATCTAAACCTAATTTATTTTTGTAGGGCCAAATTAACAATTATCTAAACCTGAGGGAGTGAGTACAAGTGACCAAATAACCGGTCTTTCATTTTCTTCACTACATATATATATTGATTGAACGACAGTGGACCAATTTCCTCATTCTCTCTCAATTTTCTCCATTTTCTCAGAGAGAAGGAGATTCGCTTGTAATCTTTCATCGATCTTGTTTCGTTTTCTCGGCGGAATTTAGGGTTTGAATCTCGCTGACCGATCTCTATTCCGAAGGTGAATTTCTCTCTCTCTTTTATCTTTTCTTCATCCGATCACTGATCGATTGATTGATCGCAAGCGTCTTTGCTTGCCTGTACACTCGCGTAAAAATTCTTTTTTGATTTTGTCTTCTTGTTCTGTTGATTTTTTCATATCGTTAATCTGTGTTTATGTTTTGTTTTTCTCGAATGATCGATTAGATTAGATTTTGTGTTGTGTATCTGTTCGTCGTGTTGATCATCTTGTTCACTGTATGTCTATTTTGTATGTCTAGGGTCTGAATTTTGGCAAGTTTGATTCTGGTTGTTTGAACTTTGACAAAGTTAAAGACCGTCCTGAATATTTTCCCTTTTTTTTTTACCCTTTGCTTCTTCCTTTGCTGACTCAAATCCACAACGTTAGGGTTGGAGGGGGAGGGTGTTTATCATCCGAGCAACCCTTTTTGTTGTTGAGGTTTTCTCAACAAAATGTTGTAGTAGTTTTTATTGCTGATTTACCTCTGTTGGTTGTTGTGCGGATGGTACACGGGATCTATTCCTTATATTGGTTTAAATGGATGTCTATGACAAAAGTTCTTTGAGAAATTTGTTTATTTCAAAGTCATGGCATCCTCTTGTGTTCTTCAAATCTGTACGTACTAGTCCTAATCAGAGTATCTTTGTTGGTTCATTATTAGCTAGGAGCATCGTATGGTACTTATGGGCGAACTTTGAGAAAGTTGTGTGTTGGTGATGTTCTGGGAGGAACTTGTATGGCATCTTCAAGCTCTTGCCTTATGAATACTAATTGAAGTTTGAACCTCTTCTCTTGGTCTCTCCGTAGCTAGGCATGGATTTTTTTTCTTTGAGGAAGTTATGTGTTGGTGACTTTAAGAAACAATAGTCAGTGGTTGATGCCAACTACACAAGGAACCTACATGTGTAACCTCTTCATGTTGTGATAGTTTCTTTTAACTTTGTGGGTCACATGCAGAAATATTCATGCATGTTGACATGTTCATTAGAGACTAACATCTAACTTGTCAACTATTTACTTTAGAATTTTTTTTTCTAACGGTTTTCTTAGTCTACAAAGTGGTGGTTGGACCAGTTATGTTTGTATGGGATGGAGTGCTGAGTAGTTAAAAATTTCTCATGTTTAGAAGGTAAAAGTTGTGGAAATGAGGATGAATGGATGTGTGGCATACTAGGAGAGATAGGATAAAAAATAAAATAATTTAGGACAAGGTCAGAGTGGCCCCAAGGACAAAATGCCAAAAGCGAGACTGAGATGGTTTGGGCATGTAACGAGGAGATGTATGGATTCCACACTTCAATGCAGAGGTGTGAGAGGTTAGATGTGGATGGTTTAGAAGAGGTAGGGGTAGGTCAAATAAGTATTAGAAAGAGGCAATTAGATAAGACATGATGCAGTTACAACTTACCATGGACATGACCTTAGATAGGAGGTTGGGGAGGACACAAACTAGGTTGAAGGCTCTCTTATCCTTCCATACTAATAGTTGTAGTGTTACGCATGTAGTTTCTTGTCATTCGGTTTGTGTTACTTTCTATTTTCTCTTGTACTTCAATTATCACGCTCTTTTATTGTAGTTGTTCCTTTTCATCATGCTTTGCTTTGTCACGTTGTATATAATATTTGCTTTGATATATTTTTTCTCGAGGCAAGGGTCTATTGGAAACAATCTCTCGACCTCCGAAATTAGGGGGTAAGGTCTACATACACTCTACCTTTCCGATACCCCTCTTATGGGATTACACTGGGTATGTTGTTGTTTCTCAGTCTATAAGAAATGTAAATAATTCACTAGAGTCTTTCTAATATTTAATTGTTCTATCACATGAAAAAAAATGATCTATCTTGGCTGATAGCTATCTCTTGAAGCCATTTGAGGTGGCCTTGCTGCTTACACATGTGATTGCCAGCATATTGCGTGCCTTTTTTTGGAGGGTGGGGGATGAGGAACGAAGTTTTGACCAAAATTTTGTTTCTGAATAATTGATTGAACTTTAGGTTATGTGCAAACTTCCGAACATAACAAAGTTTCTGCATGCAGGGACTAATTCTGTGTTGTATTTTTGTTATTATTTTCAGAGTAAGTGTTTTTCTCTGAATTAGATGCACTATTTATTGGCTAAGCTTTTCAGTGAGAATATGTAAGCTCTTTTTCTGAGTTTGATGCATTGGTCATCTATTGCTCAAGTTTTCCAATTTGGAATTATGGAATTGCTGCTTTTTCAGATTTAGATGGATTGCACATTCATTGCCTCTCATCGAGATAGTTGAGGTGTAATTGGTAACATTATTGATTTAGATGCATCATTATTTAAGAAGTTAATAACGCACGCCTTATATTCAATGGAAGAGCCCACCACCACCACCAACAACAACAACAACAAAGCCCAAACAAAAAAAGAGACCCCAAAAAGAAACCAGAACAAATGCCTCCCTAAAAGAGAATTCTATGTTTCTCCTACTCCAAGTGGTTTCTTAGATTCTTTGGTGAGTACAACCCTAAGAAATACCTGTAACTGCTTGCCTTATCAAAGAATAAGGTAGCAATCTTTCTATTTTCACCATGTAGGGGTAAGGCTGCGCACACACTACCCTCCTCGAAGCCCACTTATGGGATTACATTGGGTATGTTGTTGTTGTTGTTGTCAAAGAATTAAATACTCGTAAGTTCTTTTTGTCTAGAGAAAATACAGTGAAGTTTTTTTTAGCAAACTTGACAAGCATTTGAAGAACTTGGATAGGCTACAAATTTCCCATACTAAACAAATAAATAAGTTGTATCTACCTTTTTTCTTTTTTGAGTTCTGCCTATAAATGGTTGAGCAAATTGAGCATGGTTGCATGATGACCATCATCAGTTTTATCAGCTGTGCTGGTAAAATCTCGTTAAAGCATCAACCTGGGCTATGTCCTTTAAGACATAAGATTGCAGTTTTCTTCTTCTCCGTTTCTCATCTCTGCTCCCATTTTAGATTGTCATCTGTAAACTATACACGCTGAGACATAATTTTTTTCCAACTTAAATAATGATTGAGAAGGTGAACGAGTCTATGTATCTTCCTAGATTGTTCCTATATTTTCCTGAAGTATCAATTGCTGACATGGCTCTACAGCTGCAATCCCCATTACAAAGGAGTAACACTTGTTTTCTTGGAAACAATCTAACAAGTAACCCCTACTCCACCCCATCACCACCACCACCTTGGATGACTGATGCCCCGTAATAATGTCCTCTAATTCCTTATCAAAAAGATATCCTCCCTCAGGATAATAGAATGAAATGATTTTGTTATTTACCTCCTATTTAATTTGACTTTCATCCAGTTGGTTCAGCTTGCTGTGTCTAGGCTATCCCTTATATAACTAGTCAACTGTTTGCAGATTTTTTTGATAAGATAAATAATACTAGTCAACTATTGCACATTGGATCCTGCTGAATTTATTGGTATTCTTATCCTGCTTGAGTTTTCCCCCTCAATATTTGGGTCTGGAATGTGGACGTGGATACTGGGTGGAGATGTAGGACTTGTTTGAAGATTTACGTATATAACTTTGGCTTGAGCTAGGATTAGGAAAAAGGAATAATGTTGATTGCCACTAGTCTTTCTGATTATTAAAGGCCCGTGTATTATTTTTTACAGAAAATATATTCAAATTCTTAGAAATAAAACAACAAAAAATTTCTGAAGTATTCTATTAAAGAGATCCTCTGTGAAGTCGACTGTTGCAGAGATTCCAAGTGAAGTGTAACCCTGACTCTATGGGTTTGTAACATTTTTCAATGACCAACATACATATTTCTGTTATGCTGTTAAAACAGTGAAGAGGTGAGAGGGGCAGAGAAGATCTCTCTCTTTTAATTGTATATCTCTTGGATCTTGTTTAGTTTTTATGTGGATATCGTGTTAATGTTCAGAGGAAAGGTGAAGGGAGTTTCTCTGTTAATACAGTAAAAAGTTATGAATGTCCGAGTTAATTTTGATGTCAAATAAAAAGTTAGTATTAGTTTGCACAATATGTTTGGGACATCTATAACTCTTACTGTGGTTGACTGTTCTTTCTTTTTCTCAACAGTGAACACTATATGCACAGCACTAATGAAGACAGGAACATCAAGTTTGAACCCTTATGCAGAATCATATGTGCCTATTTCGAAAAGAGTGGCACCTGATGGAAACAAAGAAGCTAGATCTCCAAGAGAGTTCAAGAGTGGAAGTGAGGCTGTTTGGTTGGCACCTGGTAAGACAGCTGTACGAAATCAACAGCAGATTCCCAAAATTGCTGATCATTATAAACTGAAAGACTTTTCGGCTTATGGCTCATCATCACATAGTCCAGTAGGATCTACGGGTAAAGAAGTTCTGGGTGAGGAATCTTACATGGATTTGGCTTATCTTCAGATGACTTTTCCTGGAATGTCAGATGAATCACTTTCTGAGGTCTATTTAGCAAACAGTTGTGACCTTGATGCTGCTGTTGACATGCTGAATCAGCTTGAGGTGAATTTTCAGTTTTTTGAAGTTTGTTTTTGTCCTATTTTAGTTTCACTATGAATGCATTCCATGATCTATCTACCACACTCAGAGTTCTGCATGTCTTCATCATGACTGCTGCATCTTGCCAATAAATTATTAACAATATTCAGCATCAATATTGGGCAGGGTTTAAAAAGTGGAACATAATTTTGGGACTTGGAGAAGCTTTGTGGTGTTGAAAATAATTATCGTAAATAATTTGCGTCCAACTCTCCTACTTTTACATGCTGTTTTGCTTCATCACATAATAGGCCCCATAATCTACATATGGATGGAAATTGCTGCTAATAGTACTGAAGTTGTCTTTCTCACGATATCTCATTGTGGAAAGAGCTCCTTTGGTATATTTAAGTGTACCACATTGACTTAGGGAATAAGTTACTTTCTCTTTATGGGGTCTTTGGATAATCCTCGTATCATGGACAAGCTTTTGGAGTTGAGTTAGGCTCAAGATCCATTTACATAGCATGATATTGGAACTAGACTAATCCTCATTCTTGATTTATCCAATGTTGGGCCCCAGATTATGTTGTCCACGATCTAGCTGTCCAATCCTGGGAAGAAGCAGATGTTAAAGTGCCCCATATGGGTTCGTAGAATGGGTTTTCATCTCCTTATACGGTCTTTGGGCTATCTCATCTCATGAGCTGGTTATTGGGATGAGTTAGGCCCAAGGTCTATTTTCTTAGTAGGAACTATTACTGGCCAAAGAAAGCATGGGATACTAGTAGGGACTAGGAAATTCCTACCTGTCGCAAAGTCTGCCAATAAGTGCATCCTTTACCATATTACCAATGTACCCACCACTCTCTCTTTTATTTTTTTTATTTTTTCCCTATTTCGTCACAAAAGAGTGAAGCATGTAAAAAGTATGGGATTGTATCTATTGTTTAAGCTTAAAGTGTGTACTTATGTGGCGAGTTTATTGTCTTAGATACTAGGGAATACCTAGCTGTTGCAAAGTCGGTGCCAATAAGTGCCCTGTTTAGCATATCTCACCTATGCTCCGCCACTCTCTCTTGTCTTTGGTTTTCTTTTTTCCCTATTTGGTCACGAAAGAGTGAAGCATGTAAAATGTCTTTGGTTTTCTTTTTTCCCTATTTGGTCACAAAAGAGTGAAGCATGTAAAATGTGTAAGACACCAATGACACGAGAAAGTCTGTGTGTTTTTTTTTTGAGAGAGAAGTTAACTTAAGTTTGTGGTTTTTAACGCTGGCATTGCTGTGGTTGTATGTGCTCTTTTAGCTGTATCTTTGACACATATATTAAGCTGTGGGGCATTAGTGCAGAAGGCCATACCTGTTCTCTTAGTGCAGCTCTGAAGGAAAATAATGCTAGTTTAGTGGCATGGCATGCTCTTATTTCTTTAAAGCAATTCCGAAACAGTAATAATTTATTTGTAAGGCAGCATAAGAGGAAAAGGTGCCTTTTTTCAAGGTTTCATCCCTTTGATTTCCATGGTGCCAAAATAAAATTGATTTTTTGGTGCTTTTAACTCTCTGGATCTGATGGGAGATGGTTGTGTTTTCTTTTTAAAGCTCTACTCTGGTGATTATTCTGAAAAGCTTCCAGACAGTCTTGACATTGGTGATGTGTCGGATTCTGGGTTCTCAGGCGATAGTTCATCTCAGAAATTGAAGACGGTGATAGGGGGCGAAACTGCTACAGTTGCTTCGTCATCTGGTTTATCAGACTCAGGTCCAGGCAGTTAAAAGATGGTTATGCTGAAGTGTTGGTGTAGATATGGAAGTGTGGATTCTAAAGGAATGTCTTTTTAGTTGATATAATACATACATGTTTCCCTATGATTGTATAGGTTACTTGTGTCTTTCAGCAGTGGATTCAAGCTCTTGTCGCTAGATAAACTAGTGTTCAAATTTTTTTTTCTTGCCAGTCTAAATATCTGCAATACAGGAAAAGAAGTGATTTCCTGTCATAGAGATGCTTATTTCTTGTTCAAATGAAATCTCTCTTTTCATACAAAGATATGTTGATACCTTTGGACATTGTGTGATTTTGACCATCTTTTTTGGAATACTAAGGGAGAATTGACCCAACTTAAACTTGAGTAAAACAAGATAAGTATGTATAATTTATTTTTGAATGTCCTAATTTAATTCTAAACACTTAATTATACATTATTTTTAACCTTAGAGTTGATTCTTTCAAAAGAGTGAGTTTATCAAAAATTTTGTCACACTTTTAAAAGAAAGTGTGTATATTTCTTGTGTTCATGCTCTTTCATATCGTAATGTTGTCATAATTATTAAAAAGAACTCTGTTATTTTTCTGGGAGAGAAATATGTCATAAATTCATATCCCTTTTACGTTAATTATAGATTTAATTAATATAATTACGTAATAGTTAAACAACTGAATATTCTAGAGAAAAGAGAAAGTGTTGCAGGGGAATTGAACACGAGACGTTCAAGTCACGAACAGAGGGTCAAGGAGAGTGAAAAAAAGGTGAACAGAGTCTTCAACAATACAAGTTGCATGCAGTTTTGTGTAAAAGAGTGTCTTTTTAACTCTTTTATTTTCAATATATATATATATATTTAGTAAAATTTTTGACGAAATCGTGTCACGTGACACCCCTCCATGAACATAGATTTGCCCTTACTGATATCAGATGTGGTGTGATTTGTTTAGCAGTGTTTGGTTGAAGATAAGAGTGGCGGTGTGTGCGAAGAGAAATTTTGCAAATAGATGAAGAAAAGAGAAAAAAAGAATAAAAATAAATTTTATGCTGAGGTGGCAGGCCACCTTATTTCGAGTCGCAAGTCATTTGAAAATTTTAATATCTGGTAATATAAAAGAAACCCCTTTATTAAAAGAGCAAATTATAGAAATCTCATACTTTATATGCTTAATTTCAATATATACCGACTCTTTCTAAAATTACTTAAAATTCCTATTTTTTTGGGAAATGTTGATACATAAAAATATGCATTGATACAACGCGAAATTTTAATTATAGTGTTGATACATAGTAAATCACAATGTTGTGGAATCGTTGATACAAGAATATATTGTTTTATTATGTTTATACAACTGATGTTGTTGATACAATAAAAAATTGTTGTCATGAATGTAATCATGCATATTAGTAGAG
>JBCEWC010007106.1:0-21940 GCA_038996855.1 Solanum aculeatissimum | reverse complement strand
AATGAATATTGAATAACTAAAGTAAACAAAGAAAATACATTTAAAACTAATAAAGTGAAGGGTATTTTTGTAAACAAACAACATATTCTTAAAATTTATCCAACAAATCAAACACTCAATAAAAATAATTTCAACATAACTTATTCCATCATTACTAATCCCATCATAACTTATCCCATGATAATTTCCTCAAACCAAACGAGCCCCAAGGATGAACAGAAAACGCATGAGCACTTGAAGAAAAGGACAAGCTCTTTAACCATATTTGTGATGGCGAAATGCTTCCATGTTTGAGGACGCACGCATGAATGAGTAAACATGCTTGGTTTATCAAGCTCGGCCTTGACACGACTCCTCTTTACGCTACAAAACTCATTGCTGAATATGTTTCCTCTGCAGTCCCCAACTCCCTTAGCGTTGCCCACAAGGTGTTCGACCAAGTGCCTCTAAAAGACACAACCTTATGGACCTCTCTCATCTCATCCTATGCTCGCTCCAATCAGCCCCACAAAGCCATTCACCTATTCTCCCGCATGCTCCAACAATTTCAATCCAACCCAGATGCTGCTGCTCCGCCCAATCACTTTGTCTTCACAGCTGTTGCTCGCGCCATTGCTTCTGCTCCACAGCACCTCACCTTGGGACAAAACTTGCATGCCCATATCATAAAGTTTGGATTCCTTCCTAAAAATATCGTTGTTGAGACTGCCTTGTTGAATTTATACTCTAAATGCGGGGTAGTGGAATGTGCACGGTTGCTGTTTGATGAAATGTCTAGTAGAAATTTGGTAACTTGGAACGCTGTGATTTCTGGGTACGTTCAGAATGGAAAGGAATGTCAAGGGCTAGAGTTGTTTTATCGAATGAAGTGCAGAGAATTTTACGTGCCTGATGAGTATAGCGTTGCTACTGTTTTAACTGGCTGTGGCTATGTACAAGATCTACTTTCTGGCATGCAAGTTCATGGTTATGCATTTGTTAGTGGGCTTGACTCAAGTTGTAGAAATTCAATTGCTAACATGTATTTCTATTGTAGTAGAGTTGCATTGGCCGAGAAAGTTTTCCTCGGAACAGAGGGAGATTTTGTTTCCAAGCTTGTAAAGATAAGGGGTTATGTATTTAATCATATGTATGCTGATGCTCTGAAGTATGTTTTGTCAATGGAGAATGTTGTTGAAATTTTAGTTATGGATCCAACTATTTTTGTGCCTCTGCTATCTATTTGTGCCAAGATGCATTTGCTCAATACTGGGAAGCAAGTTCATGGTCTCTTTGTCGCTTTGGTGGATCCATATAAAACTGTTGGTTTATTGAAAGAGAGCAGAACGATTATTGGCAGTGCACTCATAGACATGTACAGCAAGTGCAGTGATATTGGTAACGCGCAAAAAGTTTTTGAAAGTTGGCTACCTGAACGACATGTTCCACTGTGGAATTCTTTGTTGTCTGGTTATATTAATGATGGACTAATCGAAGATGCCAAGGCACTCTTTGAGCATATGCCTGAGAAAACTATTATTTCTTGGACAAGCATGATGACAGGATATGTGCAAAAGAACTTGCCTCGAGAAGGCTTAGATTTATTGGCTAAGATGTATTCTGGAGAAGAAAGAACTAGGTTAGAAGGAAACTGTTTGACCTTTGTGGTGGCTTTAGAAGCATGTTCCTATCTAACAGATTTGGACAAAGGAAAGCAAATACATGCAAAAATTATTAGAGCATTGCCGGATGCAGCTGACAATGTTGCTGTTGGTACAGCTTTAGTTGATATGTACTCAAAATCAGGTAACTTGTGTTACACACTACGACTTTTTGATGCAATGGAAGAGAAAAATGTTGTTTCATGGACTTCTGCAATCATGGGATTTGCTGTTCATGGATTTGGTGTCCAAGCCCTTGAACTTTTTCAGCGTATGGTAAACATGGGAATCAATCCCAATGAAGTGACATTTACTGCAGTATTAACTGCTTGCAGTCATTGTGGTTTAGTAGATGAGGGAATGCAATATTTTACGCAAATGAGGAATCGTTATGGTTTGATCCCTGAAGAAGAACATTATACATGTCTAATTGATTTATTGGGACGTAATGGAAGGCTTGAGGAAGCATGGCATTTGTTGGAGGGAATGGAAGAGAACCACTTGAGTGATGGTTGCTCCACTGGTGCCATTTGGGCTGCACTTCTAGGGGCCTGTCAGTTGTATGAAAATGTTGAAATTGGAAAGAAGGTAGCTGAAAAGTTGATGGAAAAGGACATACAGATATCCACTGCTTCTGTTGCACTATCTAATGTTTATGCAGCAGCTGGAATGTGGAATGAAGTTTACAGAGTGAGAAAGAGTTGGAGAAAACAAGGTCATGCTGATGGAGAGCCTGGCCTTAGCTGCATATGCATTCAACCGCGTTAGTACGACATTCTTAGACACAGTATTGTTGCCCTTTTATGTAATTAGACTCATTAGTGCTTTTGCAACGAGAAGAGTTATTTCAAGGTACAGCATTTCCTTTAATTATGCAAGATGGGAGACCCCATGGCTGCTTCCTTTTTTTTGACTTGTTCAAGGTCTGCTCCCATGTTTGATTGGCTCGTGGCCTATGTACCTTAAATGTATAATATCAGTCGTACATCTTAACTTGCAACTATTTGTCATATACTTCTTCGCTCCATTGCTTATTGACAAAAGGACACATTAATTCCAAGAGGGAATGGAGCATCTAATGGTACCAGAATTTTGTAAATGGACGGACAATGTTGATGCAGTTCTTGTACAATCAGCAATTCAATAACACTATTGAAATATATCAGGATAACTTCACGAAATAATGAACCGTCAATGTTAACATAGTAATATGTAAATTCACTGATTTTACTTCTGTATAACTAGTACATTATATCTGGCATAAAATAGTACGTATATTATATAATGGAACAATATTAACATGAGAAATCAAACTTTAAGTGGGCGCCAAATTAGAAGTTCGTTCATCTCCTAGTTTTCACCAAATATCCCTACAAATTCTCCCTACCATACCAAGTGTGTCCGCCATATTCTGCGGGAACTTCAATGGAAAACAACTTCCAACATTTTTCCCTCCTCCTAAATATAGACATATTTCTAGGTTTCCCTTTTTAGACAGCCTAATTAGCTAGCTTATCTATCTATTCTCTTTTATATTCACCATTATAGATCAATAAAATTCGTAAAGGCAAATAGGATTGCCTAAACCAGAATTTATAGGTCGTAGAATTTTGCGTTTTAGATATTTGAAGCCATTCCAGCAAATTAGAGTTGTTTTTAGAAATTAAAAGGAAGACATGGGTTGTTTTTCATGTTTTTCATCGCAAGAAAAGAAGGCATTCAAAAGGATACATAGCAAAAGCAAAGAAACACCTGCTGTTGTTCATCAAAGGGAAACCCTCCTGCAACAGCAGCAGCAAAAACAACAATGCCCACGTTCATTATCGAGGCCAAAGCCACAGCAGGACCTGCGTTCTCATTCACAACCTCCATCTGGTAAATTTTTATTAAAAAATGTACATTTTCATTTTTATAACCAATAATTTTCCAAGGTGGCTGGTGCATTGTCGTAAACTTAGCGGACAATGAAGCCAACTCACTGCCTCATCCACTTAAATACTAAGCTTTTACTCTGCTGCATGATTCCAACTACATATCAAGGGTTGCCTCTTATCACTAGACCAAAGTAAAAGAAAAAAAAATTCCCTCTTGTTCCAGGCTGGAGCTAAGGGGTCGAAATAAAAATACAAGTGGTGAATTCCAAATTTTCAGTAATGGGGTTTGAAAATAAAAATATAGTGCCTAGGTTTTAAGTTGGCACCTCAAGGTGGATCTTGAATTTCCTAAACCACTAAGCCCACTCCTAGTTTTGTATTCAGAGCATCAAAATCTATATAAATACACTATAAAAAAAAGTACCTTATATATATTATGCTTTTTTGCCCCTTCTAGATCCGCCCCTGCTGTAAATTATGGGAAATTCCATTGTGACCATAACACAAGATGAATTTCTTGAAGCCAACTTTTAACAACAATAGAATAGACCAGTAAAGCAGAGGGAGACTGTTGTAGATTAAAACAAATAAGGGATTCTCTCTGGTACTATAATGTTTTAGATTAGTTTTTGCTTTCCTAATGCATAAATCTTCTGCAGAAAACATTACAAAGGTGCAAACAGAAGCCACACACCAAAAGTCTTCTAACAAAGGCGACGGCCACAACAACATTGCAGCTCAAACTTTCACCTTTAGAGAACTGGCAACAGCTACAAAGAACTTCCGATCAGAATGTCTGATAGGAGAAGGTGGATTTGGACGTGTTTACAAGGGTCACCTAAATAAGACTGGCCAGGTGCTTCAAGACTTCAAAAATTCTGCTATTGTGTGTGCACATACCCAGCATTTTTCCCTGAAAATGTACTAATCATCACTTCATTTTTTTCCAGACAGTAGCAGTGAAACAGCTTGACCGCAATGGATTGCAAGGAAACCGAGAATTTCTTGTGGAGGTGTTGATGTTGAGCCTTCTGCACCACTCAAATCTTGTAAATCTAATTGGCTATTGTGCTGATGGAGATCAAAGACTTCTCGTCTATGAATACATGTCATTGGGATCATTGGAGGATCATCTGCTTGGTATTTATTATTTCCTTAGTCTTTTTACTCTACCTGTCCCAACTGTGGGACTGTACTGAAATATAAGGCTGAATACCATATTAGAAGAACCAGAAAACATATTCTACTGCCAACAAGCACCTTCTTAGTGCAGAAGACGAAACAATACTCTTTAAAACGTATAACAAAATCAAAGAACAATACTTTATTCTCTGCAGTTGTGAAAGGATATTTTGAGTAATGAACTGACATGATAGCGTCCCATTTCCCACATACTAGCTATATGTTAACTTTGTTTACTGAAGCAACATATTGTACATTATCAAACTAACGAAGAATCATATATACGTGTTTCTTCAGATCTTGAACCAGATAGAACTCCACTAGATTGGTTCACAAGGATGAAAATAGCATTACATGCCGCAAAAGGACTCGAATATTTACATCATAAAGCCAATCCACCGGTCATTTACCGTGACTTGAAGTCCTCCAACATCTTGCTGGATAAGGAATATAATGCAAAACTATCAGACTTCGGGTTAGCCAAGGTTGGACCTACAGGGGATAACACCCATGTATCTTCAAGAGTCATGGGAACGTACGGTTATTGTGCTCCTGAGTACCAACAAACAGGCAAGTTGACTATCAAGTCTGATGTCTATAGCTTTGGTGTAGTTTTATTGGAGCTAATTACGGGACAGAGAGCAGTTGATATCACAAGATTTGGGCATCAGCAGAACTTAGTTACCTGGGTAAGTGAAACAATTCTCCTTTCTTTCTGCTTTGACCTTAATGAGTATTTTCATGATGAAACATTCGCGATTGAATATTACATGATCCAACACCAGTAGTTTTTACCTAGCCAAATTGCAGAAATCTATGCTTCTTTCATATTTTAAATGCTGCCATAAAACTAATAAACAGATTTTAAGGATTGGAGAAATGCTCTTTAATTTTTGGGCTGCTGCTATTTTTGAATACATTCCTGTATATTCTGTTCTTGGGAAGGTTATATGCTCTGAAAGTGCTCATTGAGATCATTTGCTGCATCCCTAAAGAAGAAATCACATGAAATGCAAATTTTTATCTTGAAATTGTGTGCACATTCAATAATTAACTGTTTCAAAATATGAGCTTAAAGAACTACAGGTGATATGTAAGATGTAGAAGACACGTAGACTTAAGAATCCAAATAGCATCGATCAGTGGTAGAGCCTGAAACTATGATAAGGAAATTCAAAAGAAATGCCACATCTTGAACCAGTACTTATCTTATGCTGAGGGAATTAAAAAATTTGTATATATACATAAAGGTTTGTTTTACTCTTTTTTATCTTGCATATAACTTTCCAACAAAGGGGATTCAATTGATTGCATGTGGCTCCGCCACTGGTATTGATCATGACTGATAACTGAATGACATAGAGTAGCCTAGTTTCTAATATTTCTTTTTTTCTTTTTCCCTCTTGATGGCTAATGTTGAATTCACTTCTAAATTCAATGGGTTGTTGATTTATTTAAAAACCGTGTAGTGTTGCCCTACCCCATATTTAAGCAAAAAGATGTATTCTTATTCTTCTTCCAGGCTGAACCCATATTCAAAGACACAAGAAGACACATTGAGTTGGCTGATCCACTTCTTGAAGGAAATTTCCCAAAGAAATTTTTCAGCCAGTCAGTTGGTATTGCTTCTATGTGTCTGCAAGATGATCCAGTAGTACGTCCTCTTATCAGTGATGTGGTCACTGCACTCAATGCCCTTTCACCACCTGAAACAGAGTTGATTTCACCATTCGCTTCTCCAACTCGAGCACCACCCCTTATGCAAATGTCAACTGAAGACAGCATAATAACTACCAAAGAATGCCAACAAGAAGTCGCAGAAGCCATAGAATGGGGTTCAAATTCAAGAGCACAGAATGCAAGATCACTAGCATCTTGTGGTTCTTCAGTGTGACATCCACATTCCGGTTTGTCACACCATAACAGGATTAGGTGACAAAGATGATCATGTTGCTTCAGCCTTCCAAAGATGCTGTTAAGTGATGGAGGAGTAAACATGTAGTGCTACCACTGTTTGAATTCTTTAGGAAAATGAATCCAATCTATGAATAGTACTTCAAATATTGTGTATGTTACCACAAATTACAAAAATGGACAATTTTTTACAGCCACTGTAACTGGGAATCCAAAGAAATGATGTATACTAGCTCGCAGAATGAAGAACCAATTTGTCTTTACTTAATACTAGGATCTAAGTTATATATATTGACTGAGTAGATTCTTTCACGGCTACCTGTTTTACTTAATCTGTGTAGTGCTTTAACTTGATAATATAATAACTACTCACACGAGCAGCAGTTTCCATTTTCTTTCTGGAAATTGTCTATTGGGTTTACTATTTCAAGAGTTCTGTGGTTCTCATTGTTTTCATATGAACCGAAAATCACTACCTTCAACATAAAATAATTTCTAAACTACACGGTTTATGCTTAGTTCCTAATTAGCAAGGTGATCATTTTTATAAAATCTGATTAGTACAATTTGTATCTTGTCTATTAATGGTATATCCGTTAGATAAAAAAAAGATGTAGAGTTTGAACTGCTTTGCATTGTGGATGTAACTTCCAGGGGTGGAGCAGGTAGGCCCAAGGGGATCCATCTGAATTGATGAATCTCCCTTGGTGGAAATGTAATAACCCTCTGGTCATTTTTGAAAATTCTTGGAAAATCTATCATTTTACCCCTCCCGATAGTTTCTTTGAGTAACTTTTATCCGGTTTGTATGATTGGTTGTGGAGTTTTGAGGAAAAGTTGAGTACTATGTAAGTTTTTGAGTTTTAAAGACTTAAGTTGTTCAAAAATGGTTTTTGATACCAATCTAAGTTACAAATCTCATAATTCCATTTTTCAATTCCATCGGCTTTGAAAAGTGGAAGTTGTCCTAGGACTATCATCATTATCAGGTTTGGAGTTTTGTGAAATTGAGATTCTAAGTTGAAAGTTTGAGTTAAAATAGATCATGGTTTGACTTTAGTCAACATTTTGAGATTGGATACTTGAATTGGATTTCTGATAATTCTATTGGATTTAGGAGGTTATTTTAAGCCTAGTTAGAGCTTTGGTCTATTTTTTAGGAGTTTTGAGGTTGTTTTGGTGTTTTTGAGTCTTAAGTTAGTTCAGTTGCAACTAATAGAATTTCTGATCAAGGAGACCTAGAATTCAATTTTTGACAGTTCTATTGAGTTCAAAACGTCGAACTTAGTAGGGTAGTATATATGATTTGTGTGTATAGGGTTCCAAACGAATTCTGAGGGTTGATTCCGAGTTAGTAGTGTCGTTTGAAAACTTGTTGTGTTATGGTGCCTCTTAAGATATACTTGGCCACTTAAGTGACCACTGCTTAAAACGGACATGGTCGCTATTAGTGGAGGACCCTTAATGGAAGGGGTTCGTTTAAGCGAACCATTTTTCGCAAAAGTAGAGGGCCACTTAAGCAATCACCTTCCGCAAAAGTGGTGCCCGCTTTTTTGAGGGTGTCACTTAAGCGATCCCCTAACCGCTTAAGCGATATCTACAAATTGTTTTGGAGGCTAATTTCGGGGTTTCTTCCCCATTTGACACTTTTGAGCTTTGGGAACTCTACCATGGCGATCTAAAAGAGATTTTCAAGATAAATTCATTGGGTAAATGATTTTAGCTCAAAATCTTTATTTTTCATCAATTATTTCATAATCTCAACCTTTAATTCTTGGTTTCTAACTTCAATTTTTATGGTTTCTTCATGAACTTAAACTTTGAGTAAATTGGTGATTTCAAATCTATTTTTTGCTCAATTTTAATGGATTTTGTAACTATGAACTCCTCCCTACTTGTAGAATTTGATTTTCAAATAAAATTTTAGTTTTACCCTTGTCGATTTTGAAGTAATTTTTGGATGATTTTACTTTCAGATTTGAAACCTTGAAATAGGAGTAGCATTCAACTCCTTTTAATGAATCCTTTCCATTCTTGATAGTTGGGAATCATTTCAAAGTCGATATTTGAGATTTATTCTCTGGTAGAGTGTCCGGGTGCAGTTTCGGCATTCGAGACAAAATTGGTTATCCTTCTTTGAAATTGGGATTGGGTAATTGATTAGTCTTATGTCATAAACTATAGAATGAGATCATATCATAATTTGGGATTATTGATTATATTGTGTCACCTGTACGGGGGGCTTTACTTGTACTTTAGTTGTTTCCTGAGTAAGTTTTTCTTTAATTGATCGTGATAAAAAGCTTGTAACATTTTTTCACTTGTGATGCTCGAGAGAGGGGTTGAGTTGTTAAACTATATCATATTTTGAAAAATAAAATGCTGAGATGATTGTCCATTATGGCATATTTTGAGAAATGAAATGTTTTGAGATGAGTTGTGAATTGTAGCATATTTTGAGAAATGAAATGCTTTGAGATGAGTTGTGAATTATGGCATATTTTGAGAAATGAAATGTGTTGTTATGAAGTTTTGATAATTTAACAAACCATGAGAGCAGGGAACAGATCAGGGACCTGATCCCATATGTGTTGTGAACCTGAATGCTACACCCGCCAAACAATACATTGTGCACCCACCAATTTGTTATTTGCTACTGCGCGTCAGTATGCTCTGCAGAAATTGTCTAGCCATTGAAATTGCTCCAAATGTTGTTGATATTGGTAATATATACCCAACCTTTATTGAAGAGAAAGCTTGAGGGTTTCTATACACATTGAGTGAGTGTTCTTGGTGAGGCTCTCGAGTAGTACACTTAGTAAAATCAGAGTTGTTTTTACTTTGTGTACTTCATTGTACTTAAATGGTGCTTGCATCTTTTGAATCGATTCCTATTCTATAAAAAGATCTGATATTAGAAAAGCTTTTTGCTCTTCATTGCTAGAGTTATGAGTGTTGAAGTCTATGTTGGCTAGAGTTAATCAATTTAGTGGATAGCGGAGTGGCTACTTAGTTTGCTCGTACCTGTGGTAGAGTTATCACAATGAGGGGGAAGAGATCTAGAGTTAGGCTTTATGATTGCAAAAGTTTGTAATCTAAAGCTTTGCTCCCTTGAGATTAATGGAATTTGGTTGAAATCCTGTGAGTACAGGTCGTAGTTTTCTCTTCCCTTGAGCAAGAGAGGTTTTACGTAAAACAACTTGCCCCATTTTACTTTACTGCTTTTACTGTTCTAGTTGTTTTTGTTTACTGTTGTTCTGAAGAGGGACCTAGACTCCTCACACTTAGGGGCGCTTACGTTATATCAATTGGTATCAGAGAAAGTATTCTCTAAAAGATTAACACCTAGAGAGGATCCTGAAGAAAAATTGCAACTCCGCTGAATCTAGAAGAGGGTCAGTCATCTACCAGACCTCCCCACTTTAATAGGCAGTTTTATAGTTCGTGGAAGACTCGTATGCATAATTTTCTCATGGATGAAGATAGTGAGCTATTAGACATTATGCTGGATAGTCTGTACGTTCCTACCTTGGAGATGAAAGATGGTGATATCACTCGGGTAGTCCCTAAGACTAGACAACAGTACAATGATGTAGATCAAAGGAAGATTGAAAAGAATTACAAGGCAAACAAGTTATTGGTGTGTGGTATTGGGGCTAAGGAGTACAATCAAATCTCTACTTGTGAGTCAGCCAAGGAGATCTGGGATTTCTTATGCACAACTCATGAAGGCACTGAGTAAGTGAAGGAGTTTAAAGTTGATATGTTCACAACTCAGTATTAAAATTTTACCATTAAGGAAGTAGAGTCCATTCATGATATGTATACCAGTTCTAATCTATTATCAATGAACTTAGATGTTTGGGTGAACCCATTCACCCCAGCAAGAAAATAAGGAAGATTCTTAGAATTCTTCCTAAGTCTTGGGCCAATAAAGTTGATGCAACCATTGAGGCCAAAGATTTGAAGGTGCTGACAATGGATGCCTTAGATTGGTAATCTCCAAACTTATGAGTTGAATAGAGCAAATGATGTTGCTAAGAAGAAAATATCATTAGCTCTAAAGGAGGTACAAGGTAAAGAATTTGATAAAGATGAAGATTAGATGGCATACCTCACAAGGAGATTTCGAAATATTGTGAGAAAGCATGGTGATTTCAAGAACAAAGGAAATCCTAGCAGAGCTGCTATTGCTAATGATTTGTATAACAAGTGTTTAAAACCATGGCATTTCATCAGTGATTGTCAATGAATAAAGCAGAGTACAAATACTATGCCAAGCCTAGTGTCACACACCAAACCTAGGGTCTAGATATGACATGGTGAATGGGAAACTCGAAGGGACCCAAAACAAGCCTCTTAAGCATACGTGACATATCCTTGGTTCGCAAAAGCATAATTAGACAATCATCAAGTAGTAAATAATTTCTAAGGGAAATGAAACTTTGGACTCATGCTACGAGGATATTTTAGGGAAGAGGATTAACATGAATCACATAGCAATTAAGTCTAAGGGCGGGTAAGTATGACTCACGCTATGGGGGTATTTAGGGACTTGGGACTTCTATCTCATCAACATAACAAACATTCATCACATAGACGGGAATAGGGACTAAGGGAAATCTTCAATACTAAAAAAGACATAATAAGAGTCAAGCTCATAACATACAACCCAAATATCCAACAACACCTCTAGATACGAATGGAACGGGGGCTAATACATCTCCCAGGCTCATCCTCAAAAGAAAATATCCAAAAATAGAGTAGTCTAATCAAAGCATGAAAATAGATAGGTATTGTCTCCGGATGTGGAGGAATCACCAATAACAATTCTTCACTCGTATCGTCTAGCCACGTGGAGGAGGAGGATGATGGATGTGAGCTCCGGTTCTTACACGGTGAGATCATGTAGGTAAAAAGTATGTGTTAATACATTTGAATGTACTATGTATATGGGATGCAATGCAACAAGGATCATAATCCATAATTAGCAATATGCATAATCAAATTAACGAATATAAGATCAACATGTCATGAGTGATCAATGCCATAGACAAATTGTACATAAGGATCCATCAAATCACATAACACATCATACATACATGAAAAAGAACCGTAACCGACATGTAAGGCCAAGTGAGATACTACTTGGAATTTCAATATTCACTCCACATCGGACATGGAGTGGTCTATCTTGCCAGGTTAAACCAAACATTCACTTTACAGGAACTCCACCCTTTTCGAGAATGCTGCAGAATCACCTTACGGGAACACCACCCTTTTTTATTAACATATGATAAGAACCTTATGGGAATATCACCCTTTTCAGAATTAAATCCAACAAGTACGATAAAAGAACACCACCCTTTTTGGTCATTCATGAAACTTAAGCTATATGGATCCATTAACTAATTCATAATGACAACATAGTTATGGGACAATGGTTATCTATCAAGGTCCGCTCGGTGCTAGGTCTCAATCCCAAGTTATATTCAAAATATACTTTTATCATAAAATGCATTACATAAAAATATCATAATTTAGTCATAGAGTAGCTCTTCAAAATCAAAGCTTCATCATATCAAATAGGGCTTCATAAATTTCACAATCTCTCATATCTCATATCATATATAATAGCCCCTTGTAAATTTCATATCGTTCATAGTTTGCATAGTTTGCCATAAGGCCCTAAAAATCTTAGAAGCTTTCCATACATCTTAAATCAAATATGTTGGGTTTATAATCATTACTTAAAACCATGCAAATAATATGTAAATCATGAGAAATACAAAATAAGGTCACTTGATTGATATTCAAAGAACCCACCAAATCATAGTCAAAACTTGGTTAGGGCATTATTAACCCCTCTTTAAATCATAAATCCCATATGAAATTTTACCTCAAAATAATGCATAAGGATGAGTCATCATAAAATACTCCATAATATCCTCACATAAAAGGGTTAACAAATTTATCATGCAATATCATAACTTGAGTACACCAAAAGGGAGAGAAAATGGTTTAATTAAAACCCACATACCTTACCAAATAAATAGAAGAAATCAGACTTTGGATATGAAAAATCTAAAAACCTAGCTTGAGTTCTCTTCTTGAAGGCTTGGGAGGATTTTTGGTCTTAAAGTGTTTTGTGTGAGGAAGAATGGGATAGATTAGGGTTATGAGGACTGATAAGAGGTCACCTGAGGGCCAAAATGGCATAGTTTAATCGTTAAACAATAGGGAAAGGTCAAAATTTCCCTTTTAAAAATCTGGATAGACAGGACGAAACCCCATCTACGGGTCGTGGTCCATTCTACGGGTCGTAGATGAGAGTCTCGTCTGTTGCCATTTTAGAGACTCTGAAACTTTTCTCTGAATCACATTTCACAACCTAACTTATGACCCTTATAAAATTCTATGGCCCGTCTGATGCTCTGTAGATCAAACCTCTGTAAACCCCTAAATTTTATAAATTCTGACCCTCATTCCACGAGCAAGAGTTATGGCTCATGGAAGAATCTATGGCCCATAAAGGTCATCGTACATCAGTGGCCTTCCAAAGTTGGTCTATTGGAATTTGCACCCAGGTTCCACAAGCCAAAGCACAGCCCGTAAGGGCCCTCGTAACCTTTGATACTTGGAAAAATTTCCAAGTTTCCTTTTTCTTTGCATCTTCCATACTTTCTAGCATGTGGGGCCTTACAATATTTCCCCCTTGAGAACATTCGTCCCCAAATGTGCTAAAGGCAAGCTCTAAAAATGGAGTAAATGCACCATATACAAGTATGCATCATAAAATCTTTAAACCATGTTTCAAATAACATTCATAATGCAAGTCTCAAAATCACATGACCATACACAAATGATATGGAAATGACATGCAAGGAAAAAAGGTTCTTAAATAAGTCATGATACCTCAAGCATGAGTAGAATGATAGAGATAGGGGTATCGATTTTTCATGTTTGCTTCAACTTACCAAGTTGCGCTTTCGACTTGTTGGTTCCTCCAAAGGACTTTGATGGATGCAATGTCTTTATTTCTCAACCGCTTGACTTGTCTATCTAATATTTCCATCGAAACTTCTTCATAAGTCAAATTCTCTTCAACATCCACTATTTCCAAGGGTACAATGGAGTTTGGGTCTCTGATACACTTCCTCAACATGGAGACATGGAAAATCGAATGAATCATGCTCATTTCCATGGGTAACTCTAATTCGTAAGTAACTTTACCGACACACCTCATGATCTGGCATGGCCTTACATATATAGGGCTTAACTTTCCTTTCTTGCCAAAACAAACCACACACTTCATCAGTGAAACCTTCAAATATATCCAATCATCGACTTCGAATTCGAGGTCTCTTCTTCTAGTATTGACATAGGACTTTTGCCTACTTTGAGTCATTTCCAACCTCTCTTTTATCATTCTTACCTTCTCCAAAGATTCCATCACCAAATTCGGACCTGACAAAGCCATTTCCTTTTCATGATCCAAAAATGGATGTGATGACACTCATCATATCCCACCAAGACAAGTCAGCCTAAAATCTAATTATATTGATAAAGTGTGGAAGGGTAATAAAAAGTAATTTAACTGCGAATATAAGTCAACTTAATCAAATTCTTTCCCAAAATTTGGTTGTCACGTGCACAAGCGTCTAATGTGTTACAACAAATTTGAAAGAAAAATACAAGTCTCAAATGATATTGACTCTAAAGTAGAACAAAATCACAAGTAAGAAGAGGAGGGTTCACTGAGATGACAAATAACTACCTCACTAATCTTCACAGAAAGCCTCGGATGACAATAAAAGAGAGAGTATCACAAAAATTCGAGTGCATAACCTACAAAAATATAGAAGAAAGGGGTGAGTACCAACTACATGGTACCTAACAAGCAAACTCCTAAACGTAATTCAAATAATATAGAATACATGTACTCCTAACTCTCTAACAGAACCTCAACAACTACAACCTGCATAAAAATCAGACCAACTTAACAATTCACAATGTATAAAGCATACAACTTAATAACAACACACCAATTATTGTAGAACAACAACACAAGGATCAAATTCACCCATCACAACTTCCACAAAAAGGCACTCACAAGTTCATAATGATGAATATGCATAATGCAATGCAATGTCAAAAATAATGATGCATGTCTGACCTAGTGACACCCACCCATTGTTGACCTAGTGACACACACCCATTGTTGATCAGTCTGGGACCCTTAAGAGACTTATTAGTCCATGCATCTATCATGGCATGTGACACAACTCTCGAATCATAGTATCCGTCGCAATGTGTAACATGACCCTAGAATCATAGTATCTATCGCAGTGTGCGACATGACTCTTGAATTATAGTATCCATCGCGGCATGCGACACGTCCCTTAAAATGGTACATCCTCCTTAGTTTCTTATTTTTCCTCAATTCACATAAACTTTGTTACAATATTGTCTCAAAATTAATGCAATTAGACATGTTCACATAAATAATGATGAGATGACCATATTTCTAACAATGCACAATTTACAATAACACAATAATGATACAACATCAATAATAAATCAATAAACCTTCTAAATCATTCTCGACATATCACATATCAATATATAAAAAAGTTGCCTTTTATTATCTCTTTTTCATCATCAGAATTATTCAATAAGAAAAAACCAAACCATCACCAAGTCCCATAATCTCAAACACAAATAATAAGGAAATACACAATTTTATACACTTAACAAGAGTACAGAAATTCACTTGCTTCGATTAATCAAATAATCACTTCAGAACTTGAACCATTCATAACACTTTTGGATGATCAAAATTTGTTCAAATACATAATCCATAAGAATACGAATTCAATGACACCCATATTGCTATATTTATTTTCGGCTAAAAAATCGGGTCAAAAAGTCACCTCAAACCCTCAAATTTGAATTTGAATTTTTCCTTCAAATTATTTTTACGCATAATAAAATAAACTCATATGCCAAATTTTAGCTACAACGGATCGTTATTCGACCCTAAAATTAATATTTTATTTTAAGAACCCTAGGACTATATTTTCTTAATTTAACATAAACTATACACGTTTTTATCTTAAAAATCTGTTCATACTCACGTAAAAGTTTAATAGAAAGGACGAGAAAAATTACCTTAGCATTTTGGGATGAAAATCCCAATTTTTCCTCTCTTCTTTTTCTTTCTTTTTATTCTCACATTATTTTTTTCGTTCTGCATTTTTTTCTTCCTATTCGCTTCTGACTCTTGCTCTTTCTTTTCTATTCCTTTTTAGAGCTTTCATCCCGTTCTCTTATTATTATTATTTTCTCTTTTTTTTCTTTTGTTTATTTTTTCTTTAGTTCTTTTTTTTTTTAAAAAAAGAATTAAATGAATATTAAAAGTAACAAATTTCACTAATTTTATTTAAATAAATATAAAACAAATGGTATAGAATATTAAATAAATTATCAATTTAATCCAACAATTAAATTAATTATTTAAAGCTAACCGTCAATTAAATAACTGTAATTACTAAACAACCCAAAAATCTTTAATTTAAATTTACGAAAATGATCTTTTATGAAAGAGGGAGGATTTGTTTTTAAAATGACCTAACGGGTCATTACATTATCCACCACTAAAAATCATGTTCGTCCTCGAACATAAAGAAGGAGAAGGACGAATAATCAATAATAGCAAAGGCCTGAGTTATGATCTTCCAGAATCAGTATTCATCTCTCTAAGTAAGCCCCTCTTTAAGATCATTCCATCAAAATCAACTATTAAGGATTGAACTTTCGAATCAAATCTTGGCAGATTTACAAATCAGAAATAATTTTCAAGTCACAGGCTAACCCATGAACCCAATCTAAATAACAATACACTAGTCCATATCTCAATAATTAGGATGAATCTTAAGACTGTTTGACAACTATAAGTATTCATGGTAGCTCTTCTATAAATTCACATAAGCAAAGTTGTGCGTGTAGAACCAATTATATACTTTACTATCCCAAACAATACTAATCTGTCATAATGAAATAATAAAGTTTGCACAAGCATCCTATCTTACCAAGAGAAAATTGCAAGATTGATTCACCCGATCCACCACTAAGGATCCGTGTACAAAAGTAAAGACACGAGTGGAAATAAAATAAGCAGGGAGCAATACTCTAAAATATGCCCATAATGAAGTAGGTAGTCACATAAAAATGCGCAAATCAAGGTCGAATAATAATAGATACTCCTTTCATAGTGCCCCTATCAAATCATTTCATTCATCTTACCCCATTTTTTAAATTATTAATTTTTATCTACTCACAATCAACCTATATGGTCCCCAATACAATCGTACACATACTTAATTTATTGAACTCCATATACTCCTCACAGTACTGCACCAAGGACAACACTCTTAATACTAACAAAACATCATAGCCATACGGGTCATTTACCATCCTCTCAAATTGTTACTAGTATCAAAGTTTTCTTAGCAACATATTATCACCTTCAAATATTTCATGCAATCTTTCACATACTAAATTTCTACTACCATTAAAATCATCATATACCTAATGCCAAAACTTAATGAGATTCTTGGTCATCCTCATAATTTTGTATACTATAAGCAAATAACATTTATTTACCATCGCCAATCTATGTAATGCATCATAAAAGTCTATATAATCCCATCGATAGAGTAATTTTAATTCCCTCAAAATCCTCAATAATCATGTATAACTAGAAACCCATATTGCAATGCCCCCATAAGTCATCTATCATAATTGAACAATCTAAACCAATATAAAAATATAGCATATTTCAAACATCATTGTTTGTCACTCGAATTAAAACTCAGTCTTCATAAAAGTCACTAATAAATCCTAGTAAATCTGTGTTGAACAAGTGCACATTGCATGGTCATATTTGAGCTCAAAGGCAAAAAATAGTAAAACCTTTAATTCCGAACCAAGGTTCTATACGGGAGGTCATATTCCTTCACCTTTCTTAGATTCTTCAAATGAAATAAAATTTGGATACCCTAAACTCTTCAATATATCATACTCTTTTTCCTTCACTAACTCACTTATCATCTTTATTCTCTAACTAACCTCACATGACATTTTACCTCATGCTTTAAGTCAAAACTTAAATGTCACAACTTGAATATGGGCCTAGATATGACATGGCGAAGGAGAACCCGAGAGTCCTCGATCAAGCCATCATAGCATCTTCACACACATCATTAGTTCAGAAGCGCGGAAGAAAAACATATAACACATAAGTTCTAAGAGAATCAGGGCTTTGGACTCAAACTATGGGAATATTTCGGGGAATGGGGTAAACATTGATTCACATAGCACATAACAATTATCTCTAAGGGGACGGGTAAGTAGGACTCAAGCTATGGGGGTACATCGGGATTATGGGACTTTCCACATAAGCACGTAGTCAAATACAATTTCCAACATTAAGTCATAAGCATAAGCAATACCATTCTATAATAAAAGCTCATAAGCACAACATTCCATAAGCATAATATTCAACAATTACAATCCAACGTACAAGAGTTTAGTTTGTCCAACAAACCTCTACATAGATAAAGCGGGGCCTCAACATAGTTTGAGGCTCACCCTCAATACATAAGTAAAGAAAGATAACATAAAAAAACTAGGTAGATAGAAGGTGGCTATTGCACTTGAACAAAAGGGCTCACCACAAGCACAAGTCTTCAAGATGATCACTCGTCGGACAAAGGTAGATAGGGATCGTCGTCAACACCTACATAGTTAGAGCATGTAGACAAGAGTATGAGTTAGCACAATAAAGTACTAAGTATGCGGGTATGCAAATGCATATGCACATGAACCTACATGGCAAGGGCACATATATAGAAGTGAATATAAGAAAGAATAATATATCAATATGCCATGAAATCATGATGCATGAAATGCCATATTATTTAATATAGAGGGGATGGAACCATAACAGACATCCAAATTCATGTGAGCTACAACATGAACTTGCCCAATGAAAGCCCTCCCATTGAATCAGAGAAGATTACTTGCCAAGGGTAATCTCACCACACCTTACGGGTCTCTCATTTCGATGTGATAGCCACCTTCCTTACAGGTCTCTCATTTCGGAAGGATTTTACATAGCATAACATATCATATCAAAGTATACCTTATGAGTCTCCCATTTAGGTAGCAACCTATGGAGGAACATAGTTTTGGGAAAGGAGTGGGTTGGGGATAGCCCACTTACTACTCCAATCCTTCTCGGTACTAAGTGATCATCCCACAAGAATACGTATACATATACACGCTTTTAAAATGGAACTTGACACTTGGACTTTAAATCATACATACTTGGGCTTGGAAGCCAAATATACTTTCAATACTCTTATGCATACTTAACAAGAGTCAAACATATTTCATAATCATATATCATGGGCTAAAAATCCAAACAATCTTTCATGTCATACTTTATGCATAAGAGTAGCTCCATACATATCATATCATGTCATGCCAAATCATATTGGTGCAAGCACCCATGTTTCTCAAGGAGCCAAATCATAGACTTAGTGTGATCACAACTTAGTCAAACCCATACTTGTTAAAAATCATAGTCATAAACATGTTTAGGACTTAGCCCACATCAGAACTTTCATCATAAAACCATGAATCATGCATGCAATGCCATGAAGAACAATATGAATAGCATGGGTAATGAAATTCAAACTTTACATTCAAATCAAGAGTAGTTCATGAAAAATTCAAGTCAAATTCACCTTTAAAACATCATTTAAATACTACCTATGCATAAATCAAGAGTACAAGGGACATGCATAACTTGATCATCATCAAACCACCAAACCTTTATGAAATTCAAATTCAAATCAACTTTAAATCACCTAATGTCTACAACACATAATCCCAATCAATTAAATACTTCAAAATTTAAAGAACCCAACCTTAATTAGAACTTAAAAATTAAAATTTAAAAAGGAGTATTCTTGGGTCTTCATGGATAAAAGGGAATCCATGAATCAAACCCACATACCTTGAAATTGACCAAAGGAATTGAAGAATTTGACAACAAAGATGATCTTTCCCAAATTTCTTCAAGCTTTCAACAATGAAGGTCAAGAGAATTTAGGAATTTTCAAAGTGTAATGGAGAGTATTAGAATGGATGAAACGAGTTTAGGGTTAGGTTAAGGGGGTTTAGGGGATCTTATAAAGCCTAAAAGGGGCATAGGAATTAATTAAATTATGAATTAACCATTAATAAAATGGACTAATTAACTGTAACACAATGTCTCATGGTTGGCTACAGGGGACCGTCCAGTGGTACACGGTTCGTATACTGGACCGTCTGGCCACACTTGGCCTCGTCTTCGGCTTGAACTCTCAGGGACTTTCTGGATCACTTAACGGAAGGGCCTCATGGACCGTGTGGCTTCACACAGACTGTGTACTGTTCTGTGGAGCCACACTTGGGCCGAAGTCCAGCCCCACACCTTAGCCAACACACTGCCCCACTTCACGGGACCCTCTAACGGTCCGTTTGGAGTCTCACAGACCATGGGACTTAACTTGGTTCATGGCCAGGGTCCTAGACACCAGGAGCCCACTGGATCACCCCACATACCCCCCACACGGACCATGGACCTTCACACGGTCCGTGGTCCTTTCCTTGGACCATTTCCAGAACCCGTTTCGAGCGTCCTTTCAACTACGGATAGTCTCACTGGTTTGGCCATAACTTTCTCATACGAACTCCGAATTGAGTAAAACTAGTTACATTGCGAAGATAACTCAAATAGCTTCAATTGGATATGTAGTAGTGCACACAGTTCATCCCTTACCAAAAGTTATGATTCCTCAAATTACACTGCCCAAATAGCCTCTCTAGATCACCAAAAGGTCCATTTTGAATTTGGCCACTTAAACTCAACCCATGGCTACAAATATTCAACTCTGACCATTCTAACACCATACAAGATCAACCATTAAGACGTTTTTCAAAATTTTTGGGTCGTTACATTTAAGTTGAGCACTTCTTTTGGTCCCTTTAACAGTTAAAAATAACTAAATTTATGGCATAAACCACATGTGAGTCCTTCCAAATGCTAGATACTCGTTGCTATAAATTATTTCTTATCTTAACAATTCATATTTTGACAAAACATACTAACAAAAATATAGACTAATAATGAAAACTTGAATATTTATTTTAACCTGTATCCCAATTCTTTTATCTATCGGTATTAGGTCATAACTTGAGATATTTATGAATTCATGTATCTTAACTTATTATTGATCGCCTCTTTATTGATCTTAACATATACTTTATAAAAATTTCAATGTACTAATTACCATACTCAAAATCACAAAAGAGCTTATCACTATATTCAAGTCGAACATATGTAGATCTTTTTTCTACTCAAATATTATCCATTAGTTTTCTAACCCAGATCAATGATACGTAATACTATCGCCATGTCACGACCCGAATAGGGGGCCTAGATGTGACATGGCAAAAGAGGACCCGAAGACCCTCGATCAAGCCATCGTAGCAGCATTACACTCATCATCGGTTCGGAAACACGGAAGCTAGAGCATGTAGCACATAAGCTCTAGGGAGTTTGGGGACCTGGGACTCAAGCTATGGGGACAATACGGGAAGGGGATAGGCATGCTTGCATATAACACATAGTCATATATCATACATAACATTCGAGTCATTATCATAACATGAGAAACATAATCATAAGACAAGTTAAATAACATCATATATATAATCCAAGATTCAACATACAAGCCAAAACATACAGGAGTAAAGATTTGTCCAACAATGCCTATACATAGATGAGCGGGGCCTCAACAAGCTTGAGGCTCACCCTCAAATCAAGAAAAGTAAATACATGAAAATAATAAGGTAGATAGATGGTGGCTATTGCCCTTGAATAATAGGGCTCCCCACTAGCAAGTCTTCAATAGAGAATCAAGCGTCGTCAGGAAGAATATAGATATCACCCTCGTCCCCTACATGGTTAGAACATGTAGAAAAGAATATGGGTTTGCACAATTAAGTACTAAGTATAAGGGCATGCAATGCATATGAAAAGTATAGCATGACCAAGTAACATGACAAGGGGACAATATATGAAATGATTGCACGTAGCCAAAGAGTAGTATAATAATATGTCATGCCATGATGTATGAAGTGCAAATCCTAGGTTCATATATAGCGGGGATGTAACCTCAACCGACAACATGAGTGACCCGAACGAGCCACTATCCG
>JBCEWC010007105.1:7346-21941 GCA_038996855.1 Solanum aculeatissimum | reverse complement strand
TATATTATTCTTTGTGTATATTTCATGTTTATTATACGTGTGTTATATTATTTGTCTCCTCCTCAATTTGAAAAAAATGAGTTCAGCCGGGACCCACAGTTGCGGATTCTGAAGGGTGCTAATACCTTCCATTCGAAATAACTTGAACCCCTTACTCAGAATTTTTTGATTCGCAGATTACTTTTTTGTAAATATTAATTGGTTTCCTAATTATCTTTAAAATTAGGTGGCGACTCTAAAGTATTAAATTATTATTTTTTCCTTTTAAATTCTTTTATTAAGTTATTTTTTAACGAGTTGTCACGACGTTGCGCCTTCGGGATGTCAACACTAGTTTCTAACAATCTAAAAAATAGAAATGAGAATAATTTAAAGTTATTATTTGAAAATTTAAAACTCAAAATCAATCACATATGGGACAGTCTATTTTATACAAACAAAATAGTTTTTTGGAAAAGTCTATAGAACAGTATTTATATACTCCCTCCGTTCACTTTTACTTGTCACGATTTCACTTATTGAGATTAAACTCAATATATATTTTTTCATCATATTAATATGACAAAGATTGTAACTTATAACATTTTTCGTATAGTTTTTAATCATCTAAATTTTATATTTCAAATAGTAAATTTAACTTTGAAGTTTAATTAAGTTAATCTCGAAAAACAAAACAATGAGAAATAAAAATGTATAAAATTAAGATTAACAATTAGGAGTTTGAAAATTTAGAGATGATTTTTGAGTATCAAAAGAGTTTCTTGATAATTTAAATTCTAATTCGGGAAAGTTCCAGGAAAATCCTTCATTATATTCTTAATTTTTTGTTCGCTACAAAATAAGAAAGACATCGAAAGAAGCAAAGAAGAAAATATGTAATCAAATTTAATTATCACGTGTTATATTATATTATATTATATTTCAGATGTTACCAGCATCAGCACATTGTTGAAGAACGTGCGTTGTCCTCAACTCAGATTATTTGTGTTGCATCATGGATAATAAGCATTTCTTCTTTTAAACTAGCTGTCTAATGCCTGTGTTGTGTAGGAATACTTGTACATGGAGCAAGTTAAACTTAAAATTTATAAAAAAAAAAGTAGTATTCTAGGTAGTGTATATTTATGTATCATAATGTATATTTAGTGTATAATAGTTTATGTATAAGTAATATATATTGGATAGTAATGTATACTTTCTATAACTTTTCACAAACTATATTGCATGGTTATATATAATTTCGTTGATTTTAAGCTAAGAAAATTATGAACTTACTAATTTTAATGAAATTATAAATTTATAGGTCCTTATTATGACCAATAAATCATATTGATAAATTTCAAAATTGAACTAAACAAATTGATACAACACTAATGTCAAGGTACAATAAAAATAGACGGAAGACAATATTTGCTCCAATTTCCTATTTTTCCAACACAAAGTTAATAACTAATTTTTTTCCCTTAAATGAACATTTTTAGAATCGATAGAATAGACATAAAAAAATTGAAAATTAGTAAGGCGTAATAATATAATAACAACGTTAACAACATGTCTAGTGAAATTGCATAAATTAGGATTTGGGAAGGGTGAGTGTATGCAGACTTTTACCACTATCTCATGGAGATAGAGAAACTATTTTTGAAAAATCCTCGACTCAAATGTATCCTAGTGCGCGGGATTCTCAACCGGTGAATTTCGGGTCTGCCCCTTAAGGTACTATTCACCTTGAGAGTGATTCGGCCATCAACCTACTTTGTGAGGTAGGGACCAGACTGGTAAATTGTTGCAGTTGTTGTCTGCAAATTAAAGTATGTGACACTCCACATGTTGGCTAGTGTTGAGCCAAGAGAGATCGTTACAACGCTCGTTGAATGGTTCAAGTAGAAGTGAATAGGTAAGACTAATAATCAAAAAGATTTTCGATGAGTTTAGTCAATAGTGACAAAGAGAACGTTTCTGCCGGAGCCATGGCAAAAATATTCACTATTGCTTACGGTGCCTTCATTCACTCGTCTTGCTACTTCAGAATTATTCAGCGGACACGTGAAGTCGAAAGACTCTACAATATTGCGTAGGTAGACCGATTATTGTAGGTGACTAGCTCTAGTGGTTTAGAAAGAGCTCAGTTGCTGGTTAAAAGATAAAATTAAAATATTAGATATAGAATAACGGCTAAAACGAAGAGTAATGTCAATTCTAAAAAAATAATAGAAGTAGCAGAATAATCATGAGCGGTAACAACACAACTATAATAGCATGACTAATCCTATAATAAACCTAAATCCGTCATAAGACACGATAATTTTACACCTCTACTAACTTTCTATCATAATAATCACACTTAGCATTTTTATTTGCTTAATTATATCTTATAATTCATAAAACTTACAAGACAAATTAAACGAGGTGATCATCACTACTTCCACTTGATTAGGCTTTGCATGGTGTCTTAAAATCAAAACCTCGAAGTAATTGACCAAGAATTGCATGGGTCACTAGTGACGTGAACGTCATTCTCAGAAAAGATCGCCTTCCAGAATTAAAAGGAATAAACTCAAAATATTAACTACGTCTATATATCTTTAAAATTTTTAGGTCCAAAATAAATTTTGGGGTCACATTGTATTTTCCATACGTTCACATATAAGTGTGTACCCTTTGAAACATGATTCCCAACCACTTTACAGTCTTCCACTGCCTCATGAGGTGATAATAAAGGTACTCATGGATATAAACGTAATGACGTAATGTTTCTTTAATAATAGCTTGGAGGTAGATTAAACTTTGAATATCGGAATCTTCTATCCACCTCTCTTCACCAATTTTAGTGTCTAGTTCTTGTTGGGCTTTTCTCATTATGTGTGGATTGTTCAATAACAAAAACGGCCATTATATTGTGTCTAAGCCATTTCAAGGAATTTATTGTTAGTTAAAAACAAGGAAAAACTTAAATTTGTTCTAGTAATATCCAAAACTGTTCACACTACTAAAAAATCACTATTTTAATTTTCATTGAATTTTTCTTGAAAATTTCGATGAGAATCTGTTTTTCATATATAATTTTTTCCACTGAGCTGGTTTGATGGAAAATGAGTTGAAAAAGTCATGTCTTTCTCATTAATTTATGATAGGAAAAACCTCTATTTCTAATAGTGTCAGTCTTGTGTGCACTTCATTTCACTCTTGGTCTATTCGCGATTCCTAATATAGGCTTTGAAATCATGACGATCCATGACCATAAACATGAAATCTTGAAAATTGTCATCTATCTACAACAACATTTTTCTTCTTCAAATGGTCATGCATCCAACCTTGAAGAATCCCCATTTAAATCTTTAAAATTCCTTTTCATGGACTTAATATGTCCTTGGAAATCCAAATATTTGAATGGAATTGCATCATATAGAACTCTTTGTCATGTGACAACCAAATAAGAGGAAATCCCAATTTTAATAGGAGCCAATTCCCCTAGAGGCCTAGCAAAAGGGACATTTTTTTTTATGGCCTATAATAGGCCATGCACACAGGGACTTGGGGGGCCAATTTTTGGGTACTAATTATTAGTGTTCTTCCAAAAGAGTACAAATAATAAAAGTTGGAAATAATGTTAGGTTTTGAGTTGCTATAACAACACCTTATAATTAACTTCAATAAACAAGTGCTGCTAGATAACAAGTAGGGACATCTTTTGTGAGAATCAAATGAACGTCCGCAAACATTAATATAGCACTGCAAATTCTAACCAATGATTGTATAGCCTCTAAGGCTAACCCCCTTCCCCTGGAAAATAGTAGCAGGACAAGCGATCTGCAATTACGTTGTTCCCAAGCATAACTTATTCCTACTAACTTACTCATACAAATTTATGCTGATAGATGCTAAGTTCTCTAAATTTTTATCGGAGAAGGCAAAAATTTTGTAGATTTTTTACAAAAATTTCACCAGACACAAATTACAAGGCATAATTTATTCCTAATAACTTACGTTGATGAGGCTAATTAAGGCAAAAATATTTTAACTTTTATCTTGCATATGAGATATTGTACAACTTATGTCGAACAAAAATTTGTATTACAAAATTAGATCATAATTAAGAATATTTTTATCGATAAATTTTCATTAAATAAGAGGCAAGGGGAAAAAATTAAACGTCACTCCAAAATAAGGGCAATCTGTGCAAAACTTGATGGAAAACTTATATAAGTGTACTTTATTAAGAAAATATTTACCATTTATAGGAGTAACAAAAATTTTTTTGCTGAACACTTATAATATATTTATAGTATGATTTTAATACATAATATAGAGAATTATTTAGACATATACAATGCAAATTTAAAAGATGGATAATACATTTATCACACATTTTAATACACATTGTGTCAATTTCTTAGCAAGCAAACACAATATATTTATAAACACTTATAATACATTTAGATTGCATGCCTAATTTACTTTTAGTATAAGTGTAAATTTATCATAGTATTACTATAAATAATAATAAATAAAAAATATCGTTTAAATTAATAATTATTTATTAAAAAGTTCTTTTTAATAAATCATGTATTAAAATAGTCAGCAACGAGCCAACAAGAAATTCGAAGAAGGAAGTACATGATTATAAGCAACGTTAAAAATTTATTATTTATTAAAATTTTAGTTAGATATTAAATTTTTATATAATTTAATTTTTGTAGAACTAATTCATACGTTATTAACCTCTACATAAATCTAATTAGCAACGAGCCAACAAGTCTTTAATATTTTATTGAAAAAACATTCACAAGAAATATTTGCGTTAATTCTAATCAGGGTATTGACTATAATCATCTTTTGTTCATTAATATTAGTGGTGTACGTTAACCTGATTTTGTTTCAATTACTTGGAACTAAAAATTATACCTTGTGGAGTAGGTCAATAAGATTAACATTGCTGGATGAAAATAAAATCGAATTGATTAATGGATTTTGTAACAAAAAATGTAGGTCAATGGAAAAAAATAAATGTCTTGGCATTGAATTTTGTATCTAAAAGTCTTCTTAGAGGTGTGACATTTGTCTCATGTGCTTATAATGTTTGGGAAGATTTAAGAGAAAATTTTGATAAAGTAGATGGTTCAAAAACATTTGGCCTTCATAAAGAAATTGTAACTCAACAATAGGGTACTTCTACTGTGTCTGTGTATTACATCAAGTTGAAAAGCCTTTTTGAGATTTTAGTCCTTGCACCTGGTTGTAATTGTGAAAGATCTAAGGGTTTTGTGGATTATCTAAATAGACAAAAATAGATACTAAAGTGTGTAAACAGTCACAGAACAAATTCAACTATGATTTCAATACCAATATGCAGTCTAGTCAATATAACGAAAAAGAAAAGGAAATTGATGAGTGTGCCAGACAACTTTAATAATGTACATTCACTAAAGGACAATATGAACAAATTCTGTAGATGCTTAACCAGAATTGCAGTAGTAATCACTCAAAGGAATCTGAACAAATCAGTGTTGCCAATGTAGCAAGTAAAGCCTTACTTGTGTATGAAAATAGTAAAGTATTGATCATTGATACAGGAACAACAAATCATATGGTATCATAGATTGGTATTTCACCAAGAAGTATTATTACTAATGTTTCTCATATTCTAGAATTTAAATACAATCTTTTATTAGTGAGAAAAGTGACTAAGGAATTGGATTGCTCAGTCATATTTTTTCCTCACTTTTCTGTTTTTCAGGAACTCTACAATAGGTTAATGAGGGAGACTGGTGAAAAAGATGTTGTACTATACTTATTGCTCAATTTTGAATCAAAATCAACTGCAAGATGCATTATGTGCAGAAAAAGAAAATTAAAATAAAGTTCAAATGCAGCATGAAGACATAGAGCAAGCATAAGAGAATAGGTCACATGTCTTGTAAGATAATCTCAAAAATGTTTGCTATAGATAGTAGTGAAAGTAGTAAGGTAGCGAACAAATGTACCATATGTTCATATGCTAAATAAACTAGGTTTAATTTTTCAGCAAGTGCTATCAAAAGTGTTGCTTCTTTTGACTTGGTTCATATTGATGTACAGGGTTCATACAAAATAGTTACCTACGATGATAACAAATACTTTCTCAATATTGTTGATGACTATATTAGAATGACTTGGTTATTTCTATTGAAGCATAAGTTAGAAATTTGTTTGTCTATTTAGGTTTTTATCAAATATGTTCAAACATAATTTGAGAAAGTCATAATAATATTAAGGTTAGATAATGTCAATGCTATGTGTGACAAGTTTTTTTTTTAAAGAAATGAGAATTGTTCATGAAAAGTCATGTTCATACACCCTTCAACAAAATGGAGTTGCTGAGAGAAAATATAGACATGTGTTAGAAGTTATTAAAACACTAAGATTTCAAGGTCAAACACCTTTAAGGTTTTAGGGTCATCACTGTGTATTGGTTGCAATCTATCTAATAAATAGGATGCCTAGTGGAGTTATTAAAGACCAGTCACCATATGAGAGACTCTATGATAAGGAACCATTACTTAAGAATCTAAGAGTATTAGGTTGCTTTTGTTTTGCCAAGAATTTGACAGAATCTGATAAATTTGCCAATAATGTCAGTGCATATGGGCTACTCGAAGGTTAAAAAAGATTACATTCTACATGACTTGGATACTCATTCCTTCTTTTTTTTTAGTAGAGATGTCATATGCAAAGGAATTGTGTTTCCATTATATTGTCTAAGCGTCAATTACATCAGTTCTCAACTCTTTTTGTAGATGTGTTGGACAACTCTGAACTAATGATAGACATAGCCAGTCTACCAAGTGTAAATATAGAACACACAGAAGGTCATCCTGAAAGTGATGACCAGATGCTAACTGAAATACTATATGAAATACCAAGTGATGACCAATCTATTTCTGATAATTTGTCAAATTCAATATTGAACCACTTGATAATATGCCTATAGTATCTACTAGAAGGTATGTAAGAGAATCTCACCCTCCTGTATGGTTGAAAGATTTTGTATCTCTCAACATTAACAAAGATGTTAAATATTCTATTTCTGAATGTGTATCATATTGTCACCTGTCTAAGGCTTATCAAGATTTCATTGATGCTACATCAGTTCTAGTTGAGCCTATAACATATGCTAAAGCTTCTAAGGATCTTAGATGGACTAAGGCAAAGCAAGTTGAAGCACAGGCCTTAGAAAGCAACAACACTTGGTAGTTATCTGAATTATCTGAAGGAAAAAGTGTCATAGGCTGTAGATGGATTTGAAAAATTAAGTATAAATCAACAGAGAAGTTAAGAGGTTTAAAGCAAGGCTTGTAGTCAAAGGGCGCAGTAAAAAAGAGAGTAAATACTATAAAGAGATATTTTCTTTTGTGGTTAAAATGGTTACAATCAGAATTGTGTTAGCTATGACTGCTAGACATTGGTGTATCCATCATATGATTGTGTACAATGCATTCTTTGAAGGAGATTTGAATGGTGAAATTTATATGTCCCTTCCTCAAGGATTTTTTAGTTAAGGGGAGAAAAAGTATGCAGACCGAAAAAATTCTTGTATGTTCTAAAATAAACTCTAAGACAGCGGAATCACAAGTTAATCACCGGTAGAAAAAACAAAGAAGTCTTTACAATAAGCTTTCAAGATGAATACTTTGGAGAGTTGAAATCCTTCTTAGGAGTTGAGTTTACAAGATATAAAGCTAGAATTATAATGCACCAAAGAAATTATGCACTTGAGTTGATTAGTAAAGTTAGCTTATATTATCTGCTTCTAAACCAACCAGTAAACCTATAGATGTTAATGTTAAATTAACATCAAAATAGTATGATAATCAATTGAGAAAAGCTGTAGAAGATCCTTAGGTGGATCAACATGCATATCAGCAACTGATTGGAAAGTTGTTATACTTGAACATGACTAGACCAGATATTTTCAATAGCATACAAACTTTAAGTCAATTCTTTTGATAATCTAGGACCACTACAAGAAAATAGTTCTTTAACAAGTGAAAATTCAGTCACTTAAAGTATAAATTCGATCGTTATTAATCAATAACGACTGATAAAAATTTCATCGTCACCGATCGTTAAAAGCTCTTTCGTTAAAGGTTAACAATCAGATTAAATTCGATCATTAAAAAAACTTTAATGACGATAAAAATTTGATCATTATAACTCTTTTCAACAACCAAATTTTTCCTTCACTAATTGATTATAGTTATTAAAAAAAAGGACAAGTTCGGTGCACTAAATTTCCTACTATGCGCAGTGCCCGACCACAAAGGTCTATTATACGCAGCCTTACATTGCATTTCTGTTAGAGAATGTTACCAAGGCTTGAGCCCGTGAAGTTCTGGTCATTTGGCAACAACTTTACCAGTTACTCCAAGGCTCCCCTTCAATTCTAGTTATTAAAACCCTAATTATAACCACAAATCAAATCATTAAAAATGCATATATATATATGCACTCACATACAAATACGTGCACATATGAAAACATACAAATTGATTATATTCATATAAAATTTCATAACTAACTATAAAAAATGATATTGCATAACATTAAAAAAATATAGATATACAAATTATATGATATTATATTTTTTAACTCCTAGTAAAAGAAAAACTAGAATATCTTTAAACAATTTCTGAAATATGAAATGCATTCTTCCTGTGCTGCAACATTTTCCATTACTTATACTTCTTTACACTTTCTCTGAGGATGAGTTCTTCAAACTGCATGATCTATAAGGCAAGTATAACAACTTCATGTAAGTTTATTAATTAATAACACACCTAGTAACTATTATCTTCTTTTTTCTCTTCCGCAAAATAAAGAAATAACCACAAAAAAATAAACATAATTTACTCTAATAAATAATAATATAAATAAGTTTACCCACTAAAAAACTATTTTTTTAAGAGAAAAAAACTAAATCAACATACTCAAAAGAGCACGGTATAATAATCACCAAAAGAAAAATAAAGATCAAGATTAATTACTAAGAAAGCAAACATGATTACTTTAACATAGCTTGAAAAGTTTCCTACCATTAACACTTCATAAATAATATGTTACCAACGTGTTTTGAGGATAGAAAAGTACTCTTTATTGATATATCAAGTGATCATGGATGATTTTTTAAGTCAATTATCAAATATAAGGGCATAATTAAGTTGTATAAATGGTGAAGCAACTTAGCCGTAGTTAATATAGAAACAATCCATTGTTAATTTGTATTTTATATTTAGAATAGGATTTTGTAGATTTTAATGATCAAATATTATCCCTTTGCTAATTTGAAGCTTAAAATTACTTGTAATGACCGAAAAATTGTCGTTAAAAATATATTCACTTACGAAGTGATCGTTAAAAATTAAATTTCTTGTAATGGAGATCTCATATGGATGCAACCTTAAGGATTGTTAGGTATATCAAGAAGAGTCCTGGACAAGGAATATTATTGTCAAGTGATTCAGATAATACAATCACTGCATATTGTGATGCAGATTGGGCAATATGTCTCTAACTAGAAAGTTTGTAACAGGTTATATGTTGAAGATAAAAAAGTCTCAAATTTCATAAAAGGCTAAGAAATAATCTACAGTGTCTAGCAGCTTAGCTGAGACTGAGTACGTACAAAAACTTAGCTACCATAACTACAGAATTGGTTTGGCTAGTTGATTTATTGAAAGAGTTAGATATAAAGACTAAGATTCCTGTCAAAGTGTTCTGTGATAGTAAAGTTGCTATTCAATTTGCTTCCAACCCTGTATATCATGAAATAACTAAGCACATAAAAATAAATTGCTACTTCATAAGAGAGAAGCTTGAACATGGCCTAATTGAGATCAACTATTTACCTACTCAACAACAATTGGCAAACATTCTCATCAAAGGGCTTAATAGAGTTCAACATGAATTTCTTCCTTCCAAACTAGGAACTTTAAATATTTTTATACCTCCTAGCTTGAGGGGGAGTATTAAGACATAAAAAAAAAAGAGTCTCTTAAGCTTGTTAAGTGTTGTAAAGAAGTTAGTTAGTTGAATTAGTTTGTTATTAAGATATCTAATCTGTTAATTACTTCTAACTGACTTGTTAAGTGGTCACTTAAGCTACTTGGTATATATGTATCTACACCCTTTTGTCATGTAAATTAATTATTCAATACATCAATGAAATGACTTCTTTTTCTCCATTCATCTTCTGCTTCTTCCTTAAAGAATGATCATTGGATGATTACTATTCCATTGATTTATTGATAAAACTACAGTAGGAAGGCAACATAGAGACAAGTATATGGAACTACACACATTAATCAAGAGTTGAAAGTGATTGAACATTAAAGAAAGACTAATTAATAATTCCATCTTTTGTAGGACTATTTTGTACTCCATATTTGCCATTCAATTGACTAGTCAATTGGAAAAAAAACGAGGAAAAGAAATTCCTTCATTTTTATTTGGTATATTTGATTTTGACATGTCTATTTTAAAAATGATTGACATGACTATTTTATTATATTATTTTTAAAATTAATGGTTAGTATTAAGTTTTAAAAATTGATTTAAGGATTAAGTAATTAATGTTGAGTATAAAATATGAAAAAATTAATTTTTTTTTATATGTTAAAAATGACAAATAAAACTAAAAATCTATTTTTGAAATAGTGAAAATAAGTAAAAATCAAAGGGGGAGTAATAATTATTATAAAAGTTAAAGTTTAATTAGCTTGTACTAAAGTGATATGTCTGTGTAAAGAGTTATTACACCATAATTTTAAAGTTAAATTATTTTTAATTATAATAAGATGATATTTTTGAAATGTACTAAAAAAAAATACCACATAAAATAAGACGTAAGGAGTAATAAGTTTTCTATATCACCCCTAATTATCAGTGTATAACCTTCTCATTTATTGGAAAATAAATAGTAATACTTAATATTAAATATAAAATGATAAATTATTTTTAAATTAGGCAATAAAACGTGATACATATTTTCAGTATAGTAAATCAATAAAATTGGACGGAGAGAGTAAATTCATTAAGCATTAGTTTTACTTAATTATTGTTACGTATTAATTATGCTTTTAAATCTTAATTTGATTACTATAATACTAATACTTCATAATTAGTTATATTTAAATTAGAAACAGAAAAGTAGTCTGCTTTAATTAATACGTACATTATGACAAATTAGATTAATTTGTGACTAATCAGCTGTGAAAATTTGGAGGCAGCAGCCGGGGGCGCCGCCACAGTGTCGTCAAGTTTTGATTTTTCTCGAAGATAATATTACTAAGTACTAATTAGCTGTATAGTTAGACATTAAATTATTATTATCCTTAATGATTAAGTTGTTTAAATTTTTTAATGTTAATATAGTATATCTATTGAAGTTGAACTAAAGTATACCCAATTTAGTTGTATAACTAGTTACTTGAGGCCATATCGTATGTTATTTTTTTATCTCGATTTATATGATATTGATATATTTTTTTAATATATTTTTAAATTTTTAATTATTGTGACTTATAATACATTTTATGTTAATTTTAAATAATATATGTTACTTATTTTGTTTTAATTTATTTTGCACATATGAAATTCTGAGAGTAAATCAAAATTTTGTTTAATTTTTAAAAAATATTTTAAATTGTTAGTTATTGTAATTTATAGTATATTTTTCATAAACTTTAAATAACGTATATTACTTTTGCTGTTCTAATTTATGTGGTGCTGATAAAATTTCAAGAACTAAGTTTTTAAATTGATAATTATTGTGACCTATCCTATTTTTAACATCATTTCAACATAGACTTTTTGGTTTATTTATATTAACTTTTTAAAATGTTTTTTTTACACAAATATAATTATTTAACGATATTAAAATAGTTATTTAATTTTATTTATTCAATTTAAAAAGAAAGACTTAATTTATCAATTTTTTTTGTTTTATACTAATTCTAGTATTTACATGATCTAAAATAATTGATTCCGGTGATATAGTAAAGTCACCAGTTGAAGCAGCTAGAAAAATAATTTATTAGGGATACTATAGTCAAGCAACTGAAGCAGATACATTAATACACAGATACCTTAAAAAGATTAAATTAAAAAAATCATAAAGTATTTTTATGAGCCCCATATAATAAAAAGTAGAAACGAACAGTTCAAATAGGCATATTGACGGAGAACTGTTTGCTTTTTCGCATTTCTTATATAGTATTTCCACCGTTTAAAAAAGAATGACCTAAGTTTGACTTGATATGAAGTTTAAAAAATAAAGAAGACTTTTCAATCTTGTGGTGCTAAATTAAAATTATGTTAAATGTATACAAATAGTTTTTAATCTTATATCCTGAAACATGTCATGTGCAAAGTTAAAATTAAAATTTTACGCATGAAAAAAAAATCTTTTTTTTAAATAGACAAAAAAAATAAATTAGATCATTCTTGATCAAAAAATAAAAAATGTTATGCATCATTGTGTTTTTTTTTTTTGAGGGGGCGGGGTGGGGGTGGGGTAGAAGCATCATTTGATGTTTGATTAAACTCTTAAATTTACTTATTTTAGAAAGTATTTTGTTTCTTTTGGAGAGATATTTTATATGTGAATAATAATATCAGAAAAAAGGGTACTTTTGCCAATCTTTGCTAGTCCAAGGTTCCAAAAATACTTTCCAAGGAGAATTATTTTTTTTCTCATCTTCTAGAAAATAATTTTTTTTTTTTGAATTAAACAAAACCTCTTTTTACTTTTCAGAAATCCTGTCAACAATTGTTTCAACAATTTTTTGAGCAATGAATTTTTACCTACACTATTTACTGTATATTATTGTATCAAGAGTTTGAATTTGATACGATTTATCAAATGTCAAGTCACAAAATCAATCTACCTCTCACTATTATTCAACCATTAGATTGAATTATCATGTTTGTGTGTTGATTAGGTTTAATTAGTTTCTTTTTAAAATGTCTTTTATAGAAAATTGTTGCAACAAATATAATTACTAATAATTAAGGAAGTTACTTTGCGTGTTTGGACCAAAAAGGTATTTTTCCCATGACATTTCTGCTAGTTTATATCATAATAATTTAACTTCTAACTTTAGACTAAGAAATTTTTACACTAATTTGTTGTGAACCATTGCTAAAAATCAAAGAAATTAGCGACACATAAAATTGTGGTTAAATAATAAAAAATGTATGTTAATCTTATTTAGGTGTAAAAATTTAATTATCTAAGAATTTTATAACAGTGATTTTCGTATAAAGCCATTCAAAAATATTTTAATTATCCTCCATAGTTATAGTTTGGATAATTACATTTTGTAACTATAGTAATAGCAGTGTTTGTGTAATCCACGCTACATTTGTATATGTTTGTATAATTTGCTATACAATTCACAGTTTTTGTATAGCGTTTGTATATTTCACTATACCATTTGTGCACAACGTTTGTATATTTCGCTATGCAATTTGATTCGCGCACAACATTTGTATAAATCGCGCGAATTATACAAAACTCAATCTGTAATACAATTAGATGTTTGTCGTGAGCCGTAATTAATTCAAACTATATCTATGTTAGCTAATTAACTAGTATATATTTGCTTATCCGCATAACTTTTCTAATTTAATATTTTTCTTGTAGTAAGCACATATATATCGAATTATCTTTCCTTTTAATTTTCAGCTCAAACTCGTTCTAAATCATTTTGTTTATCATCAAAACTCCTATACCATTAATAAGATTACACTATTAATTAAGCTTAATTAGACATTTTTCAACGTTAAAAACACTTAAATATGCACAAAGTGGGGTTAATTAAAGCATATGATAACTAAAATAAGACAGAAGAAGTACTATCAAGAAACTTACGTGTCAAATATTCAATTTTGATAGTCTAAAAATAGAAAGAATTGATCTAATTAAGTTGAGCCAAGTATAGATTAAAAGGTCTTTAATTTCCAGTAGATTACTTGAACAAACAAACTTTGTTTTTTGCCCTATTAAATTAATTAATCTTCGGAAATGTCTAAATAGTCAGAGGAAAAAAAAGTGATTTATTTTAATTATTTTAAAATTGGCACCAGACCGGACAGCATAAATTAAAATTAACCTTTTTTTAATAGTTTTCCATTCAGGTTGTATTTGGTACGGAGGAAAATGATTTTCACGGAAAGTGGTTTTCAGGAAAATGTTTTCCTGAAAAATAAGTTGATTTCTAACTTATTTTCTTATGTGTTGGTTGGTGTGTGAAAAATATTTTGCGATTTTTTTTTCTATTGTTTGGTTATTGAATGAAAATATTTTTTAGATTTTTTTTATTTTTAGCTAGAGAATAGAAAATATTTTTTAAGAAAATAGTCTTTGACATAAAAATAAATATTTAAATTCTTCTTTTTTTTAGGGTGGGTGGGTTGGGAGTGGGGGCTAAGGGGTGGGGTCGGGGTGAAAAAACATTTGAATTTTAAAAAAAAATAAATTTTAAAATTTTTTTTGTATGTTGGTGGGGGGGGGGGGGGGGGAGTAAAAAAATTAAGGGACCATCCTTCCTTCCACTT
>JBCEWC010007104.1:0-21942 GCA_038996855.1 Solanum aculeatissimum | reverse complement strand
TAATATATTCATAAATTATATATATAAAATGTAATTTTAATAGAAAAACATGTTATCATAAAAATAACTATTAATTAAGGTTGTGAATGTTATTGTAAATATAATTAAAAATTATGTTAATATACATGGATATAAAAATAGTGTATAAAGAAAATTTAAAAGGGGTATTTTTGGATTTTTACGTACTTTATCCCAGGATAACTTATCCTGGGATTATTATTCCACCCTCATGGAGGGATAACTTATCCCAGTACTAATTGTTAATCTTGGGATAAGTTATCTCATCATTTACAATCAAACAATGAATTGAGGCCCACTCAAAAATTATCCCGGGATTAACCTTCCTTATCCATCATACCAAACGACCCCTAAAAGAATTTTTGTTTGTGAAAGTAAAGATGGAATCATACCTAGGGGCTCAAATAAGTTGGAGAACTACTCCTGCATCTCCTACTCGGTCTCCCAGGTAGCCTCCCCAACAGGACAGTGTCGCCACTAAACCTTAACAATTGAAATGGACATGGAGCGAAGCCGGTAAACATCTCTGGTTGGTATGGCAATCGACTCTTCAATATAAGTCAGGCGGTGATCCAACTCAACGGTGTAATACTAAAGCACGTGGGACACATCTGGGATGTACCGGCGCAACATAGAAAATCGGATGGATAGCTAAAAATGTTGGAGGCAGGGCCAACTTATATGCAACGTCACCAACAAGCCTCAATATCTCAAATGGCTCAATATACCAGGGGCTAAGCTTGCACCACCTACCGAACCTCATCATGTCCTTGAAAAGAGATAGATACCTGTAGAAATACCCAGTCACCAACACTAAAAGATAAAGGGTGGCACTTGCGGTCTGCATAATTCTGATGGCGGCTTTGTGTTGTCCTCAATCTATCCTAAATCACCAAAACTCTAGCTAAGGCATCCTAAATCAATTTTGTATTTTGTGGCCTAGGCTCAGAAGACGCAAACCAACCAAATGGAGTGCGACAATGCCTACCATATAGGGCCTCAAATGGGACCATTTGAATGCTCGAGTGGTAGCTCTTGTTGTATGTAAACTCTACTAAAGGAAAAAAATGGTCCTACTGACCCCTAAATTCTAATACATAGGCCCATAACACATCCTCCAAGACTTGAACAATACACTCCAACTGTCCATTTATCAGGGGTGAAAGACAGTGCTGAGGTTTACTCGGGTACCTAACTCCCTTTGAAAGGCTTTCCAAAAGCTAGATGTAAATTGTGGCCCTCCGTCGTAGATAATAGGCATTAGGACCCATGTAAATAGACCACCTCATGAATATAAACCCATGCTATCCATTCTACGTTGTAAGTAGACCGTACAGGAAGGAAATAGGCCAACTTGGTTAATTTATCCATGATGACTCATTTACTATCAATGCCCTTGGAAGTTCGGGGCAGCCCTACCACAAAATCTATTATGATATTCTCCCACTTCCACTTAGGAATGGGCAATCTCTAAAACTCTCCATCAGACCTATAATTCTTAACCTTTACATGCTAGCAGCTAAGGCAACAAGACACATAGTCTGAGATATCTCTCCTCATACTGTACCTCCAGTAGTGCTGCCTCAAGTTGATACATCTTCGCAGTACCCAAATGAATAGAATATTGGAATCATGGGCCTCACAAAGAATAAACGTAATCAAGTCTCCAACTCTAGGAACACATAGGCGACTATCATACCACAACACTCCATATGACTCAATAGATGCTCGGCCACCCTCGCCTCACAGAACTATCTTTCGAAGCTCAACAAGGACCTCATCCTCAAAGTGTCGGCCTCGAATTTGATCAAATAAGGATGAATAGGCTCCAACTAAGGCCAAAATCAACCCAGAGTCTAAAAGATCCATCATAACCATCCTTTTTAGCTAATGACTGAATTTCCAAAGAAAAAGGTCGCTCCATCATCGATAAGGTAGGCTTCCTATACTCTCCGCCTTAAGGCTCAAGGCATCCGCTACCATGTTTGGCTTTCCCGGATGATAAATAATAGTTAAATCATAGTCCGCTAGGAGCTCAATCCAATGCTGCTATCAGGAATTAAGGTCCTTCTGACTCAAAATGTACTAAAGCTTATGATGATCCATATATATCTCATAGTGGACCCTGTATAAATAGTGCCACCACAACTTGAGCATGAAAACTATGACTGCCAACTCTAGATCGTGAGTAAGGTAGTTGCGCTTATGTGATCTCAACTATCAGGAGGCATAGGCAATAACTCGACCTCGCTGCATCAAAACACACCCCAAACCTACATCAGACATATCATAATACACTTTAAAATCCATTCCCTCAATTGGAAGGGTCAAGATAGGTACAATGGTAAGTAACTCCTTGAGACTTTAAAAGCTCATCTCGCACTCTTTGGACCACTTAAAAGGGACATCCTAATGAGTCAAGTGGGTGAATGAGACAGCAATTATAGAAAATCCCTAAATAAAGTGGCAATAATACCCAACCAGACTAGTGAAACTCTATATCTCTATGACCATTGTAGGTCTAGCCCAATCTCAAATGGCCTCAATCTTGGCTGGAATGACCATAATGCCCTCCTTGGATACCACATTTCTCAAGAATGTCACTGACTCTAACATAAACATTTTCACGACTGGATCCCGATTATGATGGCACCTGTGAGATCCCACCTACAAATAAGCCAATTCCCCATCTTAGGGTACCTGTCCTAAATTACTAGTCACAATAATACTAGATATGCTTGATAGCGACATACTCTACCCAAAACCTAAAAGTCAACTATACAGAGCTATGATAGAGACACACACATGCTCATACATATATATATATATATATATATATATATATATATATAAAATAAGGTACATAACCAGGAATACTCCTACATATACAAGATACTATATTGTACAAGGCCAACGTCTGGATACAAAAGATCACCATCAAAAGGGATGGAGACTATCGAGTGTCTAGAGCTTTGATGTTCACCAACGTCTTCTGAAATTGTCACAAACTCCCAACTCAGATCTCGTGACTAGTACCTGGACCTACACTATAAAAAGATGCAAAAATGTAGGGGTAAGTACCGATAATAGGCACCTGGTAGGCATCATCGGTCGATTGAGTGAAATATTATAAATATAAAAAGCTTAAATATAGAGAACTACAGCAAGTATAGCAAATAGAACTCAGATCAAGGAGAACATGTCTGTAGAATTCCCAAACCCTCAACTGAATCAGCACAAGTGATGAAAAATGATATTGACTGACGAAAACTGAGTAGGCCCATACCACAACTGTCACCAGGTGAGACATAACATTGTATGCAGGTGCAAGGACCTAACATCTATGATTGTACACCAATTGAGCCCCCATATGCCCAAAAGATACACTCGCACACAATCTGGTCAACCGAATCACAATAGAACTATCACTTGATCAAGGGGTCAGCTGTATGTAGGTGTAAGGCTCTAATATCTAAGCCTGAATGCCCTCAGAGCCCCCATAAGCTCAGAGGGTACACCCACGCACATTCAGGGTGTGTATAGGTATGTGGATCCATAGGTAATTAGTTGGGTCCTCGACCCAAAGTACCCCACAACAACATGTACGACGCATACAGATCACAACCTGTACTTTTATACACATTTCAGTCCAACTTGCAAACAATCCCACTCAGTCTAAGGTTTAGGGAAAGCCTAGCCTACCTGGCAGTCAACATCTCACATTCTAAATAAATCTAGCTGAGCTTTTACCCTCCTGATCGCTTCTCAATATTGCTCAACTATTAAAATATAATTTATAAGGTTAACACGGTCATATTGGTTGTAATATCTTGATAAATGGGTGAAATTATGTCAATAGCGCCTAAAACAGGAAAAATAGGGCCCATGCTCAAAACCCTAAATAAATTCCTAAAAATTATCTCCACGTCACCCCAAGTCTACAGTTAATAATTTGTTCCTAAATGTACCCCAAAAGATCGAGAAAGGGCCCAAAAACTAATTAAATTCATTACCAGGGGAACATTTCTTTCAAAACATTCTCCATCAAATTTTATGGAAATTAGCTAAATGTAGAGAAAACCTAGCACACCACAACATGAGTAATCTAGACTCAAGTTTCACTTAATTTTGTTAAGAATCGACCAAGATATCAAAGCGCAATGTTTTCACATATTTTAAGAACATAATCAGCTGAAATAGTGAATTTACCTCAATAGACATGCCAAATCTAGAATTTAACTTCACCACAACGTTCCTTGTGAAAATCCGAGTTACATAGGATTTTGAATCATCAAAAATGGAGCTGTAAAACTCACAATAGGACTTGGGAAAGTTGGGTATAATGGTTGGTCGCAAAAGGTTGAGCCTATATATAGGCCACCCCCATGGCTTCCGCAAACACGGACTAGGCTCCGCGAATGATGAACTTTGGGGAAGCTGCCCTTCTCCGCGAATGTGGGAATGACTCAGTGAACCTGGAGCTCTTCCCAGCGACTACTCCACGAATGCGTAGGGTTAAGTTTCTGGTGATGCACTAGCTATTTTAAAAACTTCCCCAGGGCATCCAATGTCCGTTTTACATAAACAAACAGTGTAAACACATGAATTTCGACATTCCGGATCCATTGGTGAAGTCAAAATTCACAACACAGCATTCTAACCAAAAATGAGGGTCCCATTTCTTTCCAGCTAATTTTAGCTAAAAGAACTAAGGGGGTCAAAATGCAACTGGATGCCCCTGTCCACTGACAAAGGGTCGTTTTAGAATATTTTCGAATTTCTGGATCTAACCACACCATTAGATTTCCATTTCGAGCGCGTTTAGCTGGATTTTTTTTTTTTTACAGAAACACACTTTTTAGCTTTTGATTGAACTCATTTTGCAACTTTTGGCTCAAATTCATATCGGGACCCTCCATCCTCGGACCAACCACCCTCTTAGCCTAAATTGGTCATTTCAAAACTGATGGAACCGTCAGAATCTCATTCTAAGGCCGCTTACTAGGGTTTTGTCAGAAATCTCATTTTTACCATTATAGCTCCTCGCTAACTTGCAAACTCACATAATTAACAATCAAATCTACCCAAAACCATTCCAACAACCCCAATATGTCATAAAAGGTCCAAGGTTACTGTATAAAAGCTCAAAACAGCAGAAATATCACAAAAACACAGAATTGACCCTGAGGGTCAATATATGTTATTGGCGAATTTCTAAAATTAGGATGATTTGGATGTGATCTCCATCGTGATTTGAGGGTCGTTAGCGGCATACTTCTCAAACTAATTAGGATGATTTGAGCTTGATCTCCATGAAAAGATTTGTGGATCTTCTTCTTGAAGTATTTGATTATCAAGAAGAGTTTGACATATTTTGATTTTTTATGAATATTCTATGAATTTGTGAAATTTTCGTGATGTCTTTTCAAGGGAATATAATGCCCTTTATATAGAAATGAAAAAGGATTTATAGTAGTATAGTCTCCAAACAACCTTAACTGAAATAGAACTCATTCTGTAGTATCCTATAAAATTTCTATGTCTACAACTATTACATGAGGAAGGGCAAACATAATTATAAAAAAAAGTGTTTTTAGGAAATTCATTAGTCAAATACAAAACTTTTACTTTTTGAAAAGATTTTTGTCAAAACAACACTCTTCTACATCAGCATACTTTGATTATTTGGCCAAACAGGCAAAAAATTAAATAACCAAACAAATAAAAAGTCTCAAAATTTAGTTTATCAATATAAAAGATACTAGCAATAACATATCTCACAGTCTAGAGATTTTCATAAGTCACAAAAAAAGGCATACATAATCCTTCAAATATATTAATCTGTCTATGTTTTAAATACTCCTATAAATAAAATAACAACATTAAACAAATCATCATAATTATTAATCATAGCAACCAAATATTGTTTTGATTTTTGAAACTGTGGAGATCAAAAGATTATGAATATAAGTCACTGCCTCCTCATGCTGGTGCTTGGAGAAAACATCACTATCGGCACAAATCAATTTTTGAAAAGCCACAGTCAAAATTGAACCATTTTGTGCATTTTCATTATTGTTCCTTTCTAAGGCGAGGCAACTGTCGGGACTTATGATAATACCTGAGTGTAAAATAGCAACTTTTTTTGTATCACCTCCATTGGCAATTGAACTGTATGCTGGTAAATCTATGGGTGCATAGATTAAAAATGCGCCCATTTCATCAATGCTCGACTCTTGAAGAACTAACATGTTGTTCTCCATAGGCATATAAGGCAGCAGATACATTACTATAATTTAAGAAAAAATAGTGTAAGCACTAAAAAGAAAGTTGAAATTTGTGACAGACAATTTTTGACGCTAAACAATAAAAATTTCATCTCTAATTCTATCTAACAATGTATTATTGTTAGTTATATCTATATTAACAACAAATAAGTGATGAATTTCAATATCAATTCTTGTCCTTTTTATAGTCATATATATTTATCATAATTAGTTCACCTAAAAGATAGAAAGAAAAAAATCAACTGAAATTATTAATCCAAAAAATAAGACAAATGACAACTTGCTAATAAAGGCTAAGTTATGTATTAGGACATCATAATTGAGTTGTAGTGGTTGTATTATATTAGAATTCATACTTATAGTTTATCTCCTATAGAGTTTGTATTCAACTACACCATTGTGTAGCATCTGTATACATTGAGGAATAACTTCTTCGTGAAATATAATCGAAATTTATTGTATTCTTAAAATCTCTTCATGGTATCAGGGCCTCGCAAAGACTCACGTCTCACAATGGCACTTCCCTCAATTACCAGTATCACCTCGCAAACCCCTTCCCAGAGTTCTTCATCATTCACAACCAATGTCAATCAGTCTCATCTTCTTAATTGGATTGTCATAATTATATTGTGTGGAAGTCACAAATTCTCCCAGTTCTTAGGGTTCATGAACTCGAGGGATATGTTGATGGTACGCACACATGCCCTCCAAAGGTAATTCCAAATAGCTCCTCCAAAGCAACCTCAAGTGACGCGGTTATCAATCCAACATACAGTTTATGGATCAAACAAGACCATTTCGTATTGAGTTGGACTCTTTCACCCTCAGTGAAGGGATTTTAGCCCAAGTAGTCAGTTGTACGACATCTCAGGCGGTTTGGCAGTCTCTTGCGACAATGTTTGTGTCGCAATCCAAGGCTAGGATAATGCAACTAAGGCTGCAATTACAAACCACAAAGAAAGGCATGCAATTCATCGATGGTCGAATACCTTCAGAAAATGAAGACGTGTGTCGATAATCTTGTAGTTGCAGCACACCCTATCACTGATGATGATCTTATCTTATATATTCTTGGAGGACTTGGACAAGAGTATGATGTTGTGGTTGTCTCAGTCACTTCTAGGACAGAATTGATTTCATTACCCAATCTTCATGGCTTGCTTCTAAGTCATGAGTATTGTTTGGAACAAATGATAAGTTTGGAGCAAGGATTAGGCAAAGTCAACTTGTCTGCCAAGCAATCTAACAATCCTAAGAATGATAATATCAAGCCTACTAGTTTTAATAACAATCAGGCCTATGGTGGCAGATCTAGATGAGGGCGCGGACGAGGTCGGGGTCGGAATACTAACTCGTCCAACCAAAATCTAGACACTTGGCCCTAAATTGCTACCATCGTTTTGACCATGCCTACCAAGATCCATCCAAGTCGCACATGGCTTCTCTCATTGCACAACCGTCCATGGTTGGAGACTCAAATTGGTACCCAGATTCAGGAGCTACTCATCATTTAACTAATGATATGCAAAACATGGTGGTCCGAGGATAGTATCTGGGAAGAGAACAAATTCATGTTGGTAATGGTACAGGTTTGACAATTTCTCATGCTAATCATTCTACCGTACCTACAGGTCGACCTTTACATTTACCTAATATATTATTGGTGCCCGAAATTACCAAAATTTTGCTTAGCGTGGCAAAATTTACTTCTGATAATGATGTTATATTTGAGTTTCACCTTCATTTTTGTCTTGTGAAGGATCGGGCAATGGGGAAAGTACTATTGCGCCGGACTTTTGAGCGTGGCGTTTATCTCCTTCTTGTTGCTCAGTTACTCAGTCAATCAACTCCCTCAAACCAATCACAAACTTTTCATGTGTCCAAGGTATATTTTGATTTATGGCATAATCGTTTAGGTCACTCGTCTCTACAAGTTGTCAATAGTACTATTAGGAGTCTTTCTTTACCAGTCATATCAAATTTTCGGTCTAATGTTTGTTCATCTTCCCAATATGGCAAGAGTCATAAATCGCTTTCTATTTCTAGCTCTAGTGCTACTTATCCTCTTGAATTGATCCACACTGATGTATGGGGTCCTGCTCCGCATTTGGCTAGTAATAAATTTCGTTATTATGTCTCTTTCATTGACGATTTTAGTAAATTTACATGGTTATTTTCTATGAGTTCCAAAAATGAGGTTTACACAATTTTTTTATGCTTTAAAACTCAAGTCGAGAAGTTTTTTGACCGTCATATTAAAGTGGTACAATTTGCTTGGGGTGGTGAATATAGGAAATTATCCACCTTTCTTACTCATGAGGGGATTGTTCATCAATTATCTTGTCCCCATACTCATGAACAAAATGGTACTGCGTCAAAATTTGTCTGTCACAAATTTTGACTTTCTTTTAAGTGCTTACACTATTTTTCTTAAATTATTGTAATGTATCTGCAGCCTTATATGCCTACGGAGAACAACATGTTGGTTCTTCAAGAGTTAAGCATTGATGAAATGGGCGCATTTTTAATCTATGCACCCATAGATTTACCAGCATACAGTTCAATTGTCAATGGAGGTGATACAAAAAAAGTTGCTATTTTGCCTTCAGGTATTATTATAAGTCTCGACGGTCGCCTCGCCTCAGAAAAGAACAATAATGGAAATGCACAAAATGGTTCAATTTTGACTGTGGCTTTTCAAAAATTGATTTGTACCGATAGTGATGTTATCTCCCAGCACCAGCATGAGGAGGCAGTGGCTTATATTCATAACCTTTTGAGCTCCATAGTTTCCAAAATCAAAACAATATTTTGTTGCTATGATTAATAATTCTGATGATTTGTTTAATGTTGCTATTTTATTTATCGGAGAATTTAAAACATAGACAGATTAATATATTTGAAGGATGATGTATTCCTTTTTTGGTGACTTAATTGTGAAAATCTTTAGACTATGAGGTATGTTATTGTCAGTATCTTTTATATTGATAAACTAAATTTTGAGACTTTTTATTTGTTTAGTTATTTAATTTTTTTTCTTGTTTGACCAAATTATCAAAATAAGTTGATGTAGAAGTGTGTTGTTTTGACAAAAATCTTTTCAAAAAGTAAAAGTTTTGTATTTGACTAATGAATTTCCTAAAAACACTTGTTTTTTTTATAATTATATTTGCCCTTCGTCATGTAATAATTGTAGACATAGAAATTTTATAAGACACTACAGAATGAGTCCTATTCCAGTTAAGGTTTCTTGGAGGCTATACTACTATAAATCCTATTTCATTTATATATAAAGGGCATCATATTCCCTTGAAAAGACATCACGAAAATTTCATAAATTCATAGAATATTCGTAAAGGGATCAAAATATGTCAAACTCTTCTTGATAATCAAATACTTCAAGAAGAAGATCCACAAATCTTTTCACGGAAATCAAACGCAAATCATCCTAGCTAGATCGTGAAATATGCCGCTAACAACCCTCAAATCACGATGGAGATCACGTCCAAATCATCCTAATTTGAGAAATTAGCCAATAACATATAATGACCCTCTTGGTCAATTCTGTGTTTCTACGATATCTCTGTTGTTTTGAGCTTATGTATAGTAATCTCGAATCATTTATGACATATTGGGTTGTTAGAATGGTTGTGGGTGGACTTGATTGTGAATTATGCGAGTTTGAAAGTTAGCGAGGAGCTATAACTATAAAAATAAGATTTCTGACAAAACCCTAGTAAGCAGCCTTGGAATACGATTCTGACGGTTCCATCAGTTCCGAAATGGCCGATTTAGGCTAGGAGGGTGGTTGGCCCGAGGATGGAGGGTCCCGGTATGAATTTGAGTCAAAAGTTGCAAAATGAGTTCAATCGGAAGCTAAAAAGTATGTTTCTATAAAACATACCTAGCTAAATGCACTCAAAATAGAAATCTGATGGCATGATCAGCTCCGAAACATTGAAAACATTCTAAGACGTCCCTTCGTCAGTTGACGAGGGCATCCGATTGCATTTTGACCCCGTCAGTTCTTTTAGCTAAAATTATTTGGAAAGAAATGGGACCCTCATTTTTTCGTAGAATGTTTCGTTGGAAATTTTGGCTTCACAGTTGGACTCAAAATGTTGAAATTCATGTGTTTACACTGTTGTTTACGTAAAACGGACATTGGACACCTCAGGAATGCCTCGAGGAAGTTTTCAAAATAGCTGGTGCATCACCAAAAACTTAACCCTCCGCATTTGCGAAGGGTGGAGCATGTTCCCGGAGTAGTCGTTGGGCAGAGCTCCGTGTTCACAGAGTCATTCCCACATTCGTGGAGAAGGGAAACTTCCCCAAAGTTCTGCGTTCGCGGAGCCTAGTCTACGTTTGCGTAAGCCATGGGGGTGGGCTATATATAGGTTCAACCCTTTGCAAACCAGCCATTATTCCCAACTTTCCCAAGTCATATTTTGAGTTTTACAACTCTGTTTTCGACGATTCAAAATCTTACGGGACTCAAATTTTCATGAGAAATGTTGTGGTGAAGTCAAATTCTGGATTTGGCATGTATATTGAGGTAAAATCACTATTTTAGTTGATTATGTTCTCAGAATGTGTGAAAACTTTGTGCTTTGATATATCAGTCGATTCTTGACTGAATTAAGTGAGACTTGAGTCTAAATTATTCTACGTTCCAAGAAGAACGTTGTGGTATTCTAGGTTTTCATTGAATTTATCTTATTTTCATAAAATTTGATCGAGAAAGTTTTGAAACAAATGTTCTCCTAGTAACGAATTTTATTTTATTTTTTAGCCTTTTCTTGGTCTTCTAGGGTACGTTTTGGGCCAAATTTTTAGCTATAGACTGAGGTGATGTAGGGACCATTTTTCAGGAATTTATTTGGGGTTTCGGGCATGGGCCGTATTTTTTCCATTTTAAGCGCTATTGGCATAATTTCACCCATTAATCAAGATATTACAACCAATATGACTGTGTTAACCTTGTAAATTATAATTTAATAGCTGAGCAGCATCAGGAAACGATCAAGAGGGTAAAAGCTCAACTAGATTTATTCAAAACGCGAGACGTTAACTGCCACGTAGGCTAGGCTTTCCCTAAACCTTTGACTGAGTGGGATTGTATGCATGTTGGACTGAAATGTGTATAAATGTATTGGTTGTGATTTGTATTTGTCGTACATGTTTTGGGGTTGTACCCCTGCGTTGGTCGCTATAATTATTATAGTTTCAATTTTTGCTGGTATTATTGACTATAGAAAGACCTGGTAAAGGTCATATATGGGTTGATGCCATGGGGGCAGGTATGTATTCTGACTTAACTCGTGTTCGCATGAGTGTGTAGCCTGATGCAACTAAGATATGCTATTTGTGAGGTTGTTCATTAATTATATGTGATACTGCGACTGGGGCTGGTGAGATATGCTACAGTACAGATTTATTGCAGGATGCCCTAGATAGGGTCCAGGTTATGCAGGATAGAATGAGAACAACTTAGAGTCGGCACCAGAGTTATGTTGATTGTAGGCATCGGTTCTTGCAGTTTTAGGTTGGAGACGGAGAATTTCTAAGAGTGTATCCCCTGAAAGGGGTCATGTGGTTTGGGAGACAGGGTAAGTTAAGTCCTCGATACATTGGCCCTTTTGAGATCTTGAGACGGGTTAGGTCAGTTGCTTATGATTTGGCCCTGCCTCTAGCTTATTCTGCCATACATCCCATATTCCATGTGTCGATGTTGCATCGTTACATTCTAGATAAGTCACATGTGTTGCAGTATGATTCAGTTGAGTTAGATGACTGCCTGACATTAGTTGAGGAGCCGATGGCCATTCTAGCCAAGGATACTAAACAAACACACTCCAGGGTCATATCGATGGTTAAGGTGTAGTGGCGAAACCGTCAAATTGAGAAGGCTACGCAGGAGATGGAGGCACAGATGCGGGAGCAGCACCCCAACCTATTTGAGCCATCAGGTATGCCTTTACTTTACTTTCGCAGATGAAAGTCTTATAAGTGGGAGATGTTGTAATGACCCTCTGGGTCAATTCTATGTCTCTGTGGTTTTGTTGTTGTTTTCAGCTTCTGTATAGTAACCTCAAACCTTTTATGACATGTTGGGGTTGTTCAAATGTTGTGGGTGGATTTGGTTGTTAATTATGTGAATTTGCAAGTTAGCGAGGAGCTATAACTGCAAAAATAAGATCTATGATAAAAACCCTAGTAAATGGCCTCAGAATGGGATTCTGATGGTTCCATCAGTTTTGAAACAGATGATTTAGGCTAGAATGGTGGTTGGCCCGAGGATAGAGAGTCCCGGTATGAATTTGAGCCAAAAGTTGCAAGATAAGTTCAACCGGAAACTAAAAAGTGCATTTCTGAAAAACCTAGCTAAAAGCACTTGAAATGGAAATTTGATAGCGTGGTAAGTGCTGGAATGTCAAAAACAGTCTAAAATTAGTTGACGGGGGCATCCAGTTGCATTTTGACCCCCTTAGTTCTTTTAACTAAAATTAGTCGAAAAGAAGTAGGACCCTCATTTTTCTATAGGATGTTCTATTTGAAATTTTGACTTCACAGTTGAATTCAAAATGTCGAAATCCATGTGCTTACACTGTTAGTTTACGTAAAATGGACATCGGATGCGCCGGAAATGCTCCAGGGAAGTTTTTAAAACAGCTGGTGCAGCACCAGAAACTTGACCCTCCGCGTTTGCGGAGTAGTCACCGAGAAAAGCTCCGCATTTGTGGAGTCATGCCCGTGTTCTCGGAATCATGCCCGTGTTCGCGGAGAAGGGCAACTTCCCCAAAGCTCCGCATTCCCAGAAGCCATGATGGTGGCCTATATAAAGGCTCAACCCTTTGCGAACCAGCCATTATTCTCAACTTTTCCAAGTCGTACTTTTAGTTTTGCAACTCCGTTTTCAAGTCCCAAGTCCAAAGTACTCAATCCAATATTGAGCAAAATGAATAAGAGATTAACGAAAAGGGAAGCAATTTCATTAAGAATAGAAGAAAAAATAATAATAATATTACACTTAAAGTTAGCCAGAATTTTATTAGTAAACGAAGGAAAAGAGAAAATGAGAAGCACTATAACCACCAATCCATGCAGACACCTCAAACATTCCAAATAAGCAATATCAGGCTCAGAACAATATGGCCACCATTTCAAAGGCCACAGTTGCATATTTTATCTCCTCTAGTGGAAGCTAGAGATTTTTTTCTTCCTGCGTTGTTGTAGAAAACTTGATCAAACAACATGGGTAATGGATTTTTCATATGATTTATTTAAAGAGATTCAAACATGTGTACCTTCTTATTCAGTTATTTTTGGAAGTTTCCTTCTGGTTGTGCAATTCAAGATATGGGTAATGGAACCAGTATGGTTAGAATAATTTTCCCCTTCTCTATATCTAATTTCCACAAGGGCACACAACTTTATCATACATATATTTCAACAAGAGGTTGTTTCCACTAGGCATCTAACAAACAAAAGGTCACAAATTTTTATGGTAAGAAGAACAAATAGATTATTATTAACACCAGAAATAATGAAGAACGATAAAATTCCTAGGAGGAGAGAAACATTCATACTATGAAACTAAAAAAAGACAGAATTAGTAGTAACCAAGTGATTCAAGAAAAAATTACGAATTTTCCTAAATTCTCTTGTCAAAGCCCAATCGCATCTAATCGGTCGACTCATATCAATTAGTCAACAGGTGAAAAATCTGTTAGTGGCAAACCTCTCCCTAGTAGGATCTATTATAATTGTGTCACTAATGAAAGGACAAATCAATCGACTCGCAACAAGTCAACTGAGCTTGATCCTCGATGTGGTAATCCTAGCTCTAGCAAGTTGACTCATATATCAGTCAATGAAGGCCTTTTCTTAATCTTGCTATTATTGTAAAAAATCTTATCATAAATATTATAAATGCAAATTTTATTTTGTAGATTCTCCTAGATGGGTTTGGAGATCAAAATCAAGTATTGTTTTTAATGATGACCGTTTAAATTGTGCAGGATATACAAAAAGAAAATCAAGACCAAAAAGGAAGCAAGCACCTAGGAAGACAAACAAGAAATTTTGTGAAGTCAATCAAGTACCAAGAAGAATTAAATTTAGGCACCACAAAAGGAAGCAAACTTCTCAATCTATCAAGAACCAAGAACAATTTGATGAGGCATTTATTAAGGAATCAATCAAATTTTGGTTACTAAGGATGCAATCAAGGGATGCATAAAGTTCTTTGCTCTTAAGAGAATTTTGGTTCTCCCTCTCTCTCTTAGAACGAATAAACTTTGAAGCAGAAGATTCACTTGAAATCATCTTAGCTAGAAAGTTAATCAAGACTAGACTTTATTTTTGAAAATAGGATCACTCACTCATTTTTTCAAGAATCAAATCTCTTGGATTTCCTTCTCTTCACTAACTCCAACAGATTCTTCTATACTATTATAAAAAGGCCACTGGAAGGAGAAAAAAGATATACAAATAGTTTGAACCTTCTCATGTTCTCTATTCTGCTTTTATATAAGTATTGTATTTCTTTGAGAATTTGAATTGTACAAGCAAGAATGTGATAAGATTTTGGGCAATCCACTGTGGCCTTATGTTGGCATGGGTTTAGGATTACAATGTGTACTAAAAAATAGAGGAGAGAAAATTATTATTTGTGAGGCTACTGTATCAAAAATCTGAGTGAGAAAAAAGACTTGAGTAATAGTCATATAAACACACTCCGACATTGTACAAGAATAAATTCAAAGAACTAGAGGAGAATACCAATGCAACCAAAGGGGTTGGACTAAAATCTATTATGAATTTCAATCAGTATACTATTATGAATTTCAATCAGTATAAAAATATTTAGTGTCAAATTTACTTTCGCACTTTCGTTCTTGGTTGTGTGTTGAACAGCTTTGCATTTATCAAAAGTCAACTACTAGAAAGAGGCAGTCAACTTAGAAGCACTACTTTATATTGAAGGAGAGAAGAAAGAGTTAGCCAAAGAGATGCACTGGCTAGCATAATTAGGAGTTCAATTAAATGAATCTGGTGAAGGTCGGATACCTGTGCATAAAGGGTCTACATCGTCTCTTGTAGTAGAGGTAAAGGAAAAGCAATATTGAGACCCCATCTTGCTATAATTGAAGGCAGATGTGCATAAACAGAAGGTGATGGCTTTCTCCAAAAGGGGAGATAGAGTATTGAGATATCAAGGCAGACTATATGTTCCAAATATTGATGGTATTCGAGAAAGGATCATGGAAGAAGCCCACAACTCTAGGTATTCTATCCACCCAGGGTCAACTAAGATGTACCATAATTTGAGAGACATTTATTGGTGGAGTGGAATGAAGAAGGGCATTGTTGAGTTTGTTTCTAAGTGCCCAAATTGCCAACAAGTAAAAGTTGAGCATCAAAGGTCATGTAGAGTAGCTTAGAATTTTGAGACTCTAGAATGGAAGTGGGAGATGATCAATATAAACTTCATTATGGGCTTACCGAGATCTCACAGGCAGCATGATTCAATTTGGATGATAGTTGATAGGATGACTAAATTTGCACACATTTTAGCAGTAAAGACAACTAACACAGCCGAGGATTATGCCCAACTATACATAAGAGAGATTGTTAGACTGCACAGAGTTCCTTTGTCTATCATCTCAGATAGAGGAGCCCAATTTACTGCACAGTTATGGAGATCTTTCCAGAATAGCTTGGGTAAGCAGGTGAATCTTAGCACCGTTTTTCACCCTCAGATGAATGGCCAGGCAGAACGCATAATTCAGACCCTGGAAGATATGTTGAGAGCTTGTGTCATCGACTTCAAGGGTAATTGGGATAATTATTTTCCTCTGATTGAGTTTGCCTACAACAACAACTTTTATTTGAGCATTCAAATGGCCCCTTATGATGCCCTCTATGGGAGGTGATGTAGATCACCGATTGGATGGTTCGAGGTAGGTGAAACAGGGTTGATTGGACTAGACTTGGTACATCAAGCTATGGATAAATTAAATATCATCCAAGAGAGATTAAAAACTGCACAAAGTCGCCAGAAGTCCTACACTAATGTTAGGATAGGGGACCTAGAGTTCGAAGTGAATGATTGGGTATACTTGAAAGTGTCACCTATGAAGGGTGTAATGAGATTTGGGAAAATTAAAAAGTTGAGTCCTCGATACATTGGTCCATACCAAATTGTGAATAAAATGGGAAACAAAGCTTATGAGTTGGAGCTACCACAAGAGTTGGCAACCATCCATCCGACCTTTCACATTTCTATGGTTAAGAAGTGTTTGGGAGATCCATCCTTGGTTGAACCTATGGAAAGCATTGGAGTGAAAGATAGTTTGAGTTATGAAGAGATCCTAGTCTAAATCCACGATCGTCAAGTTCGCAAGTTGAGAACTAAAGAGGCTGCATCAATAAAGTGTTGTGGAGAAGTCAATTTGTTGAAGAGGCTACATGAAAATCTGAAGAGGATATGAAGGATAGATACCCTCACCTATTCGTGCCTCCTAATGATGAAATTGATGGTAATAATTCATTTCTATTTTTTGAGTTATCTTTCCATTGTTGAGTTCTTATCTCTGAGTTGATGCCCTTTTCAAGTCCATGAGTATTTGAGTATACATGTCTTTAATTGTATTCGTGCCTAATGACAATGTTAGAAGTAGTCTTTCAATTTTAAATCCTGAGTTGAAGTTGATTCTGGAGTATAAGTATGTGAGTATCCGAGCATTTGAGTTCTTGATGGTGTTTCTGCTTGATGGGTCCTAAGTTGCTCATCATTTGAGGATGAATGATCTCAAAGGGGAGATATTGTGATATCCCATAACTCTATCCTCATATTTACCTATGTTTTGAGACTCATTCTTACATATGAGAAGTGTATTAGGGTCATAAGAGACTTCTAACACTTAGACAAGTTCAAAACCTTCCTATAAATTGAGTTTATAGTGATAGATTATGGAAGGGTAAACTTTAAATGAGCATAACTCTTAGCACATAAAGAATTAGGTGGCCTACGACCTATCAAATGAAATATATTTGAATCAGCTTTCCAACGCAACTGATTTCACCTATTTTGGTGTTTTGAGTCCAAAGTTATGGTCATTTTACTGAACACTGTCAGAGTAGAGTAGTTCCACGAAACTACATACGGGTAGTGAATCAAAGTATGACCCGTAAAGTTAGGTTTCATGCAGAAAATTAATTTTTAGCCCTAGACTTCACGAATCCAACTACGGGTTATAAAGCCTTCTACGGATCATGAATGGGTCTCGTGAAAAGTTCCAGTAGCTTTAAAAATGTTCCTAAATGTTCATGGAAGTGACGACGAGTCGTGAAATATTCCACGGACCGTAAAAGGTTTCGTGGATGACTTTTTACAGTTTTATCTAAGGGTTATTTTGATCTTTTCCCACCTTTTTAAAGCCTAGACTCGACTTTTTATACTTAAATAAAGTCCTAAAACATATATAATCAGTAACATTATGCTAAATCTCCCTCTCCAATGTAGAACAAGCTTTCAAGAGAGAAAAGGCTAGGGTTTGAAGAGAGAACTTGAGGATTCTTCCTAGCTACTCCAAGATTCAAACTTCCAGGTATGTAAGGCTTACTAAAACATGGATTTTGTTCTTCTATGTGTCCCATAACCTAATTAAGTCGATGGAACTGTTGATGAATTGAGTCTTCTATGGATGTTTCGTGAAGATATTTCTTAAATTCTAACGTATATCTATATAATTTTTCATGAATTATAGTTTTTATGAATTAAATACTAGAAATTGATGATTTTTCTTTTCTACATAAACCCTAGACTTTGTTATTTTTAAATATTGCATTTAAATGAGTATGCATAAGTAAAATTTGAACCTAAAGATTCTATAGAATCCTTAAATGCTTTAACACTATTATTGTTTCTTGAATGCTATGAGTTTGAATGATGCATAATTGAGTCTTTATAAGTCAAGAATTGAACCTTAAAAGAATGTAACCAAAGAATTGATGATTGATGTGATGAACTGAGTTGACGAATGTCCAGTGAGACTAGATGAATAGGTTAATCATAGAGTTGAGGTCTTATGAGCATAATGAGTTTTGGGAGGAGTATTGAGCACCAAATTGAGAAAGCGTAAGTCCAACTCAAACTCAATAACTACGTTGCCAGCGTAGGAGAGGATTGAACTGTAAAATTAGATGTTTCGTTACTATCCCAAAAGGAGGACTTGATGTTATTATTTTGGATCTACTGATGGAATGTCTTTTACCTTGGCAAGGTATTGGATGGATGTGGCAACAACATCATTTCATTGTATTATCACCGGCTCATAGGTGATGATTATCGGTTAGAGAAACTCCCAAATAGATTTTGATAGTACTCTGAGTGGATGGGATGAGATGGTACATGAGTAGTCATTGTCTAAACTGCATTCTCACCTTATACTTTTGACTTGATGATTGAGTTTCTTACTTTCTGAGTTGAGTTACTTTGAGTTGATGTTATTTCATCTTTATATATTTAATTCTGCCATTTTACATACCAGTACATTTCACGTACTGACGCCCATTTAGGCCTGCATCTTTTCATGATGCAGAGATAGGTACTAGTGGTCATTAGCAGACGCTCCGTTTAGGACCTAGTTACATTCAGTTGATTTGGTAAGTCCTCCTCTATTTCCAGAAGATACTATGTTTCTTTCTAGCTTTAAGTTTTAGACTTATTTTATTTCATTATTGAGGTAGTCATGGACTTGTCATTGACACCACTTAGTCAGATGTTTAGAGGCTTCATAGACTAGATTGTCAAGTTATGATTGGATGTTATGTTTTGACTAGTTTCTTTCACACTAGGCTTACTTAGTTGATAGATAGATTGTTTGGTGTTTGGCCTCGATTTTCATATTATCATTTCATTTCATTGAGAATTCTTTGTTATTGATGTCTTTCGCTATTAGATTGTGATTGAAAGAATGTGATGAGGTCGAGTGGATTTCTTGGGAGCTAGCAATAGTCTTTGAATGTCGGTCATGCCAAGGGTACCCTCCCGGGGCATGACAACATGTGACTACTAGGTTTGAGATTGGATCTCTTAGTATTTATATATTTATATCACTTTCTCCTTTTTCTGAAATCTTTTTCATTGTTATTATTTTATAATATGTTTTGTCGTTTCTACCCAATATGCCTGTTACTTGTCATTTTGGGATATGGGTTGACTTACCTGTTGGTGGGTTATGATAGGTACAATCATGAATCAAGGAATCAAAATCATGACAACTATGATAACACCTTTGCTACTCTAGCTTGATTAAAATCCATTTATATTCTTGTTGCATATTCTTTCTTACAAAGTTTTAAAACTATTTCATAGACGTCAAAAGTGCTTTTTTCCTAGTTTTATTGAAGAAAAAGTCCTTGTCAAAACAACCTCTTGATTTTGAGTATCCCAAATTTTCCTATCATGGTATTAAACTAACAAAATCATTTTACCGTCTTAAACAAGCTTCTTGTTCTTGGTATGATTGTCTTAAAAATATTCTAATCAATCATGAATTTAGAAAAGGGAAAATTGAATCAACTCTTTTCATCCAAAATTTCTCGATTGGAAATCTCATAATGCAAATACATGATGATGATATTATTTTTTGAAGTAATAACATTTTATTGTGAAATGAATTTTCAACTCTATCTTAAGTTTTTTCTAAGATTTGGCTTATTAGAAAAAGGTTCCCGGGTAGACAACTCGAGTGAGAAGGCTATGCAGTCACACGAAAATAGATTCAGACATCCCGCGCCTATGTCAACTCTCCTAAATTTTGGGATTTTGAAAAAATATTGTGGGTGCGCAAAGCACACCTCACGTGTACGTGTGATAGTGTCAATTTTCTGGAATTGGAGGAAGTATGGACGGGATGACAGTTTATAAAAAAAAAAAAAAATACATAAAATAATAACAAGTAAATAAATTACATCATGTAGATATGAGAAATAGAACATCAAGCAATTAACACCAAAACAAGCAATTAAAAAGATAAAACAAACAAATATTAAAACATTGATTATTAACCTATTTAGAACATAAAATGTCCCCAGCAGAGTCGACAAACTGTTATACCCCATTTTAACTCGAGGTCAAACGGTGTACAATATATTGATGATTCCTAATTAATTAACTTAAGAAGTTACCACCTAATTATTTTTAAGATAAATTAGGATACCTATTTTGCTAAAGCAATGCTAAAATTAACTCCAATTAATGTTTACTTAACCTATGTGATTCTTGGTAAAGGTTCTAATTATTCTAAAGGGAAGAAGTAAGGCACCCTTTAAAATCTATTTAAAATAGTTAATCGATCAAACTTAGGTTAATACAAAAAAAATAATAGAATATATATCTTTGAAAAGTTTTTTTTTAATTATATCTATTATAACTAGATTTAAAATCATCTTAAAAAAACATTAATGCATTTAGATCATGTTATCTTTGCGAATAAAACTCAAAAGTGAAACAATACTTATTACAACTTTAAAAGTAAATTAAATTGGTTTAGACTTGATTAATCAAAAAGTTTGAGGAAATGCATGTAACTTTGTTAGAACTTTGCTTTGAACATAAATGATTGAGTCGAATGAGTTTAGTTAAAAGTCTCTCTTTTCATTAAAGATAGACGAAAGGGAAGTTTTTTTTTTAAAAAAAGAAAGCAATGCTTAGAAGTCAAATTTTAAGCAATATAACATATTTTGCCTAAAAAAGAGAAAGAAGGGGATATTTTTATTTCTTTTGAAAATTTGTGTTTTTTTATCCTTCGATAGGTTGATTTTAAAGTTCTCTAAAGCGTTATATTTTTAATCTAAAAGAACCATTTTGAACGTAAAATTTGCATATTTATAAGTTCGAAGAAGGTGTTTCCTTGCCTTCAAAACTGCACACGACCACACCATTTAAAACTCTCAAGGTTATATTTTTTTTAACTTAAAAATATGCACCTTTGAAACTCTTTAGAAGCAACAGTTTTAACACCCAAAAATCTACATTTTTTAAATTGATATGACCAGAGGAATAACCTAAAATAATTGCAAAGCTACCTACTATCATTTTTTAATTCTTGCATCATGCAAACCTTTTGTCTTAATATAAATGAGAGTTTGAAAACCGTTTGGCAACTATAACTCCATAAGCGTATCTAGGCCAAAATAAATATCGTAGGGGAAGGGGGGGGGGGGGGGGGGGGATAACTAACTTACTCTCCTGTTGGTTTCTCTTTACAAGTTCAGACAATCAGAAAGCAAGTAAATACCAAATTCAAAAATATTAGTTGAAGCATATATGTACATTAACGAGAGATAAGATTATGAAGGGGAAAGAAGGATGTTGGACACTTTCAATGCGAACGAAGTTATTAGACGTGAGCCTATGATGCAGAGTTTAGTCGTTTCTCTGATTTGAACAGAGATAGAGCCAAACCACAACTCTCAAATGCGCTCTTGAGTGTACATGTACAAAAAAATAAAGGATTAGGGAAGAGAATTCTTATGAAAATTAAAATAGTTTGTTAGGATCGGAACTCGGGAAAAGTCGAATTTAGCCAAATAATATTATGATGACAATAACAAATACAATAGT